>JABFPS010000102.1:0-10634 GCA_022817285.1 Neuroscelio doddi
AGTCTCGTCGTGATTTTCAAGTAATAATATTATGGAATATCTTTCATAAAGTATTCGAATATTGCTCTATTTAATACGATGAATAAGAAAATGTCAATAATAATTAGATTGGATTAATTTCTATTTCAACCTAACATTGGCAGTGTATTCAAAATTTAATTTACATGGAGGATTGAGCATCGTCATGCATCTTTTGTATACACTGTCGCATATTGTGTAATCTATATGTATTATACGGTTACACAATACGCTAAATACGAAAATAGCATCGCATGTGATGCGATTAGTATTTCATTTTGTTTAATTTTTTGGATACTGTCAAATGGACAACTTCATGAAAAGACCTGTCTTGTCGTTATTTTCAAGTAATAATGTTATGGAATATCTTTCATAAAGTATTCGAATATTACTTATTTGATACGATGAAAAATAAAATGTCAATAATAATTAGATTGGATTAATTTCTATTTCTTCTTAACATTGGCAGTGTATTCAAAATTTAATTTACATGGAGGATTTTGCATCATCATGCATCTTTTGTATATACTGTCGTATATTGTGTAATCTACATGTATTATACGGTTACACGATACGCCAAATACGCAAATAACATTCGCTTGTGATTCGATTAGTATTTCATTTTGTTTAATTTTTTCGATTCTGTCAAAGGGACAACTTCGCGAAGCGACCTGTCTCGTCGTGATTTTCATGTAATAATATTATGCAGTATCTTTGACAAATTATTCGAATATTGCTCTATTTGTTACGATGAATAAGAAAATGTCAATAATAATTAGATTGGATTATTTTCTATTTCATCCTAACATTGGCAGTATATTCTAAATATAATTTACATGGAAGGTTGAGCATATTCATGCATCTTTTGTATATACTGTCGTATATTATGTAATCTATATGTATTATACGGTTACACGATACGCCAAATACGAAAATAACATTCGCTTGTAATTCGTTTAGTATTTCATTTGGTTTAATTTTTTCGATTCTGTCAAAGTGACAACTTCGCGAAGCGACCTGTCTCGTCGTGATTTTCAAGTAATAATGTTATGGAATATCTTTCATAAAGTATTCGAATATTGCTCTATTTGATACGATGAAAAAGAAAATGTCAATAATAATTAGATTGGATTAATTTCTATTTCTTCTTAACATAGGCAGTGTAATCAAAATTTAATTTACATGGAGGCTTGAGCATTGTCATGCATCATTTGTATATACTTTCGTATAATGTGTAATCTATATTTATTATACGGGTACACAATACGCCAAATACGAAAATAACATTCGCTTGTGATTCGATTAGTTTTTCATTTTGTTTAATTTTTTCGATTCTTTCAAAGGGACAACTTCGCGAAGCGACATGTCTCGTCGTGATTTTCAAGTAATAATATTATAGAATATCTTTCAGAAAGGATTGGAATATTGCTCTATTTAATACGATGAATAAGAAACTATCAATAATAATTAGATTTGATTAATTTCTATTTCTTCTTAACATTGGCAGTATATTAAAAATTTAATTTACATGGAGGATTGAGCATCGTCATGCAGTTTTGTATATACTGTCGTATATTGTGTAATCTATATGTATTATACGGTTACAAGATACGCCAAATACGAAAATAATATTCGCTTGTGATTCGATTAGTATTTCATTTTGTTTAATATTTTCGATTCTGTGAAAATGACAACTTCGCGAAGCGACCTGTCTCGACGTGATTTTCAAGTAATAATGTTGTGGAATATCTTTGTCAAATTATTCGAATATTGCTCAATTTGATACGATGAATAAGAAAATGTCAATAATAATTAGATTGGATTAATTTCTATTTCTTCTTAACATTGGCAGTATATTCAAAATTTAATTTACATGGAGGATTGAGCATCGTCATGCATTTTTGTATATACTGTCGTATATTGTGTAATTTATATGTATTATACGGTTACACGATATTCCAAATACGAAAATAACATTCGCTTTTGATTCGTATAATATTTCATTTAGATTAATATTTTCGATTCTGTCAAAGTGACAACTTCGCGAAGCGACCTGTCTCGACGTCATTTTCAAGTAATAATGTTGTGGAATATCTTTGACAAAGTATTCGAATATTGCTCTATTTGATACGATGAATAAGTAAATGTCAATAATAATTAGATTGGATTAATTTCTATTTCTTCTTAACATTGGCAGTGTATTCAAAATTTAGTTTACATGGAGGGTTGAGCATCGTCATGCATCTTTTGTATATACTGTCGTATATTGTGTAATTTATATGTATTATACGGTTACACGATACGCCAAATACGAAAATAACATTCGCTTGTGATTCGATTAGTATTTCATTTTGATTAATTTATTCGATTCTGTCAAAGGGACAACTTCGCGAAGCGACCTGTCTCGACGTGATTTTCAAGTAATAATGTTGTGGAATATCTTTGACAAATTATTCGAATATTGCTCAATTTGATACGATGAATAGGAAAATGTCAATAATAATTTGATTGGATTAATTTCTATTTCTTCTTAACATTGGCAGTGTATTCAAAATTTAATTTACATGGAGGGTTGAGCATCGTCATGCATTTTTGTATATACTGTCGTATATTGTGTAATTTATATGTATTATACGGTTACACGATATTCCAAATACGAAAATAACATTCGCTTGTGATTCGATTAGTATTTCATTTTCTTTAATTTTTTCGATTCCGTCAAAGGGACAACTTCGCGAAGCGACCTGTCTCGACGTGATTTTCAACTAATAATTTTATGGAATATCTTTGACATATTATTCGAATATTGCTGTATTTGATACGATGAATAAGAAAATGTCAATAATAATTTGATTGGATTAATTTCTATTTCTTCTTAACATAGGCAGTGTATTCAAAATTTAATTTACATGGAGGGTTGAGCATCGTCATGCATCTTTTGTATATACACTCGTATATTGTGTAATCTATATGTATTATACTGTTACACGAAACGCGAAATAAGGTAATAACATACGCTTGTGATTCGATTAGTATTTCATTTTGGTTAATTTTTTCGATTCTATCAAAGGGACAACTTCGCGAAGCTACCTGTCTCGACGTGATTTTCAAGTAACAATGTTATAGAAAATCTTCGATAAGGTAATCGAATATTGCTCTATTTGATGCGTTTAATATGAAAATGTCAATATTAATTTGATTGGTTTAAAATCTATTTCGGCTTTATATTCGTGCTATATTCAAAATTGAATGTAGATAGAGGGGTTACCATCGTCATGCATCTTTTGTATATACACTCGTATATTGTGTAATCTATATTTATTATACGATTTACACGATACGCCAAATAAGATAATAACATTCGCTTGTGATTCGATTGGTATTTCATTTTGTTTAATTTTTTCGATTCTGTTAAAGTGACAACTTCGCGAAGCGACCAGTCTCGTCGTGATTTTCAAGTAATAATGTTATAGAATATCTTTGTCAAAGTATTCGAATATTGCTTTATTTGATACGATGAATAAGAAAATGTCAATAATAATTGGATTGGATTAATTTCTATTTCTTTTAATATTGGCAGTGTATTCGAAATTTAATTTACATGGCGGATTGAGCATCGTCATGCATCTTTTGTTTATACTGTCGTATATTGTGTAATCTATATGTATTATACGGATACACGATACTCCAAATACGAAAATAACATTCGCTTGTGATTCATTTAGTATGTCATTTTGTTTAATTTTTTCGATTCTGTCAAAGGGACAACTTCGCGAAGAGACCAGTCTCGTCGTGATTTTCAAGTAATAATATTATGGAATATCTTTCATAAAGTATTCGAATATTGCTCTATTTAATACGATGAATAAGAAAATGTCAATAATAATTAGATTGGATTAATTTCTATTTCTTCATAACATTGGCAGTGTAATCCAAATTTAATTTACATGGAGGATTGTGCATCATCATGCATCTTTTGTATATACTGTCGTATATTGTGTAATCTATATGTATTATACGGTTACTCGATACGCCAAATACGCAAATAACATTCGCTTGCGATTCGTTTAGTATTTCATTTTGATTAATTTTTTCGATTCAGTCAAAGTGACAACTTCACGAAGCGACATGTCTCGTCGTGATTTTCAAGTAATAATATTATGGAATATCATTCATAAAGTATTCGAATATTGCTCTATTTAATACGATGAATAAGAAAATGTCAATAATAATTGGATTGGATTAATTTCTATTTCTTCTTAACATTGGCAGTGTATTCAAAATTTAATTTACATGGTGGGTTTAGCATAGTAATGCGTCTTTTGTATATACTGTCGTATATTGTGTAATCTATATGTATTATACGGTTACACGATCACGCCAAATACGCAAATGACATTCGCTTGCGATTCGTTTAGTATTTCATTTTGATTAATTTTTTCGATTCTGTCAAAGTCACAACTTCGCGACGCGACCTCTCTCGATGTGATTTTCAAGTAATAATGTTATGGAATATCTTTCACAATGTATTCGAATATTGCTCTATTTAATACGAAGAATAAGAAAATGTCAATAATAATTAGACTGGATTAATTTCTATTTCTTCATAACTTTGGCAGTGTATTCAAAATTTAATTTACATGGAGGATTGTGCATCATCATGCATCTTCTGTATATACTGTCGTATATTGTGTAATCTAAATGTATTATACGGTTACACGATACGCCAAATACGCAAATAACACTCGCTTGCGATTCGTTTAGTATTTCACTTTGATTAATTTTCTCGATTCTGTCAAAATAACAACATCGCGAAGTGACCTGTCTCGTCATAATAATCAAGTAATAATATTATGGAATATCTTTCAGCAAGTATTCGAATATTGCTCTATTTGATATGATGAATAAGAAAATGTCAATAATAATTGGATTGGATTTATTTCTATTTCTTCATAACATTGGCAGTGTATTCAAAATTTAATTTACATGGAGGGTTGAGCATCTTCATGCATCTTTTGTATATACTGTCGTATATTGTGTAATCTATATGTATTATACGGTTACACGATACGCCAAATACGAATATAACATTCGCTTGTGATTCGATTAGTATTTCATTTTGTTTAATTTTTTCGATTCTGTCAAAGGGACAACTTCGCGAAGCGACCTGTCTCGTCGTGATTTTCATGTAATAATATTATGTAAAATTGTTGATAAGTTATTCGAATATTGCTCTATTTGTTACGATGAATAAGAAAATGTCTATAATAATTATATTGGATTAATTTCTATTTCATCCTAGTATTGGCAGTGTATTCAAAATTTAATTTACATGGAAGGTTGAACATAGTCATGCATTTTTTGTATATACTGTTGTATATTGTGTAATCTATATGTATTATACAGTTACACGATACGCCAAATACGAAAATAACATTCGCTCGTGATTCGTATAGTATTTCATTTAGTTTAATTTTTTCAATTCTGTCAAAGTGACTACTTCGCGAAACGACCTCTCTCGACGTCATTTTCAAGTAATAATGTTATGGAATATCTTTGACAAATTATTCGAATATTACTCTATTTGATACGATGAATAAGAAAATGTCAATATTAATTAGATTGGATTAATTTCTATTTCATCCTAACATTGGCAGTATATTCTAAATATAATTTACATGGAAGGTTGAGCATAGTCATGCATCTTTTGTATATACTGTTGTATATTGTGTAATCTATATGTATTATACGGTTACACGATACGCGAAATACGAAAATAACTTTCGCTTGTGATTCGTTAAGTATTTCATTTTGTTTAATTTTTTCGATTCTGTCAAAATAACAACATCGCGAAGCGACCTGTCTCGTCGTGATTTTTAAGTAATAATGTTATGGAATATCTTTCATAAAGTATTCGAATATTACTCTATTTGATACGATGAATATTAAAATGTCAATAATAATTATATTGGATTAATTTCTATTTCTTCTTAACATTGGCAGTGTATTCAAAATTTAATTTACATGGAGGGTTGAGCATCTTCATGCATCTTTTGTATATACTGTCGTATATTCTGTAATCTTTATGTATTATACGGTTACACTATACTCCAAATACGCAAATAACATTCGCTTGTGATTCGTTTAGTATTTCATTTAGATTAATTTTTTCGATTCTGTCAAAGTGACAACTTCGCGAAGCGACCTGTCTCGACGTGATTTTCAAGACATAATGTTATGAAATATCTTTCATAAAGTATTCGAATATTGCTTTATTTGATACGATGAATAAAAAAATGTCAATAATAATTAGATTGGATTTATTTCTATTTCTTCTTAACATTGGCAGTGTATTCAAAATTGAATTTACATGGACGGTTTAGCATTGACATACGTCTTTTGTATATACTGTCGTATATTGTGTAATCTATATGTATTATACGGATACACGATACTCCAAATACGAAAATAACATTCGCTTGTGATTCATTTAGTATGTCATTTTGTTTAATTTTTTCGATTCTGTCAAAGGGACAACTTCGCGAAGAGACCAGTCTCGTCGTGATTTTCAAGTAATAATGTTATGGAATATCTTTGACAAAGAATTCGAATATTGCTCTATTTAATACGATGAATAATATAATGTCAATAATAATTAGTTTGAATTAATTTCTATTTTTTCTTAACATTGGCAGTGTAATAAAAATTTAATTTACATGGAGGGTTCAGCATCGTCATGCATCTTTTGTATATACTGTCGTATAATGTGTAATCGATAAGTATTATACGGTTACACGATACTCCAATTATGAAAATAACATTCGCTTGTGATTCGATTAGTATTTCATTTTGTTTAATTATTTCGATTCTGTCAAAGGGACAACTTCGCAAAGCGCCCTATCTCGTCGTGATTTTCAAGTAATAATGTTATGGAATATCTTTCATAAAGTATTCGAATATTGCTCTGTTTGATACGATGAATAAGAAAATGTCAATAATAATTAGATTCGATTAATTTCTATTTCTTCTTAACATTGGCAGATTATTCATAATTTAATTTACATGCAGGGTTGAGCATCGTCATGCATCTTTTGTATATACTGTCGTATAATGTGTAATCTATATGTATTATACGGTTACACGATACGCCAAGTAAGAAAATAACATTCGGTTGTGATTCGATTAGTATTTCATTTTGTTTAATTTTTTCGATTCTGTCAAAGGGAAAACTTCGCAAAGCGCCATGTCTCGTCGTGATTTTCAAGTAATTATGTTATGGAATATCTTTCATAAAGTATTCGAATATTGCTCTATTTGATACGATGAATAAGAAAATGTCAATAATTATTAGATTGGATTAATTTCTATTTCTTCTTAACATATGCAGTGTATTCAAAATTTAATTTACATGGAGGGTGAGCATCGTCATGTATCTTTTGTATATACTGTCGTATATTATATAATCTATATGTATTATACGGTTACACGATACTGCAAATACGAAAATAACTTTCGCTTGTGATTCGATTAGTATTTCATTTAGTTTAATTTTTTCGATTCTGTCAAAGGGACAACTTCGCGAAGCGACATGTCTCGTCGTGATTTTCAAGTAATAATATTATAGAATAACTTTCATAAAGTGATCGAATATTGCTCTATTTAATACGATGAATAAGAAAATGTCAATAATAATTAGATTCGATTAATTTCTATTTTTTCTTAACATTTGCAGTGTATTCAAAATTTAATTTACATGGAGGGTTGAGCATTGTCATGCATCATTTGTATATACTTTGGTATATTATGTAATCTATATGTATTATACGGTTACACGATTCTCCAAATACGACTATAACATTCGCTTGTGATTCGTTTAATGATTCATTTAGATTGATTTTTTCGTTGTTGTCAAAGAGACAATTTCGCGAAGCGATCTATCTCGACATGATTTTCAAGTAACAATGTTTTCGTAAATCTTCGATAAGGTATTCGAATATTGCTCTATTTGATGCGTTGAATATGAAAATGGCAAAATTAATTAGATTGGATTAATTTCTATTTCTGCCTTATATTGGTGATATATTCAAAATTGAATGTAGATGGAGGGGTGAGCATCGTCATGCATCTTTTGTATATACTGTCGTATAACGTGTAATCTAAATGTATTATACGGTTACACGATACTCCAAATACGAAAATAACATTCGCTTGTGATTCGATTAGTATTTCATTTTGTTTAATATTTTCGATTCTGTCAAAGCGACAATTTCGCGAAGCGATCTGTCTCGACGTGATTTTCAAGTTATAATGTTATGGAATATCTTTGACAAAGAATTCGAATATTGCTCTATTTAATACGATGAATAATATAATGTCAATAATAATTAGATTGGATTAATTTCTATTTTTTCTTAACATTGGCAGTGTAATAAAAATTTAATTTACATGGAGGGTTCAGCATCGTCATGCATCTTTTGTATATACTGTCGTATATTGTATAATCTGTATGTATTATACGATTACACGATACGCTAAATACGAAAATAACATTCGCTTGTGATTCGTTTAGTATTTCATTTGGTTTAATTTTTTCGATTATGTCAAAGGACAACTTCCCGAAGCGACCTGTCTCGTTGTGATTTTCAAGTAATAATATTATTGAATATCTTTCATAAAGTGATCGAATATAGCTCTATTTGATACGATGAATAAGAAAATGTCAACAATAATTGGATTGGATTAATTTTTATTTCTTGTTAACATTGGCAGTGTATTCAAAATTTAATTTACATGCAGGGTTGAGCATCGGCATGCATCTTTTGTATATACTGTCGTATATTGTGTAATCTATATGTATTATACGGTTACACGATACGCCAATAAGAAAATAACATTCGGTTGTGATTCGATTAGTATTTCATTTTGTTTAATTTTTTCGATTCTGTCAAAGGGAAAACTTCGCAAAGCGTCCTGTCTCGTCGTGATTTTTAAGTAATAATGTTATGGATTATCTTTCATAAAGTATTCGAATATTACTCTATTTAATACTATGAATAAGAAAATGTCAATAATAATTAGATTGGATTAATTTCTATTTCTCCTTAACATTGGCAGTGTAATCAAAATTTAATTTACATGGAGGATTGAGCATCGTCATGCATCTTTTGTATATACTGTCGTATATTGTTTAATCTTTATGTATTATACGGTTACACGATTCTCCAAATACGAAAATAACATTCGCTTGTGATTCGATTAGTATTTCATTTTGTTTAATTTTTTCGATTCTCTCAAAGGGACAATTTCGCGAAGCGATCTGTCTCGACATGATTTTCAAGTAATAATGTTATAGAATATCTTTCATAAAGTATTCAAATATTGCTCGATTTGATACGATGAATAAGAAAATGTCAATTATAATTAGATTTGATTAATTTCTAATTCTTCTTAACATTGGCAGTGTATTCAAAATTTAATTTACATGGAGGGTTGATCATCGTCATGCATCTTTTGTATATACTGTCGTATATTGTGTAATCTATATGTATTATACGGTTACACGATACGCAAGATACGAAAATAATATTCGATTGTGATTCGATTAGTATTTCATTTTGTTTAATTTTTTCGATTCTGTCAAAGGGAAAACTTCGCAAAGCGTCCTGTCTCGTCGTGATTTTTAAGTAATAATGTTATGGAATATCTATGACAAATTATACGAATATTGCTCAATTTGTTACGATGAATAAGAAATTGTCAATAATAATTAGATTGGATTAATTTCTAATTCTTCTTAACATTGGCAGTTTATTCAAATATTTAATATACATGGAGGATTGAGCATCGTCATGCATCTTTTGTATATACTGTCGTATATTGTTTAATCTTTATGTATTATACGGTTACACGATACGCCAAATACGATAATAATATTCGCTTGTGATTCGCTTGGTATTTCATTAGGTTTAATTTTTTCGATTCTGTCAAAGGGACAACTTCGCGAAGCGACCTGTCTCGACGTGATTTTCAAGTAATAATGTTATGGAATATCTATGACAAATTATACGAATATTGCTCAATTTGTTACGATGAACAAGAAACTATCAATAATAATTAGATTTGATTACTTTCTATTTCTTCTTACATTGGCAGTGTATTCAAAATTTAATTTACATGGAGGGTTGTGCATCGTCATGCATCTTTTATATATACTGTCGTATATTGTGTAATCTACATGTATTATACGGTTACACGATATTCCAAATACGAAAATAACATTCGGTTGTGACTCGATTAGTATTTCATTTTGTATAATTTTTTCGATTCTGTCAAAGCGACAACTTCGCGAAGCGACATGTCTCGTCGTGATTTTCAAGTAATAATATTATAGAATAACTTTCATAAAGTAATCGAATATTGCTCTATTTGATGCGTTGAATATGAAAATGGCAAAATTAATTAGATTGGATTAATTTCTATTTCTGCCTTATATTAGTGATATATTCAAAATTGAATGTAGATGGAGGGGTGAGCATCGTCATGCATCTTTTGTATATACTGTCGTATATTATGTAATCTATATGTATTATACGGTTACACGATACTCCAAATACGAC
>JABFPS010000103.1:0-10633 GCA_022817285.1 Neuroscelio doddi
TTCTTAATGTTTCCATACACAAAGTATAATACGAAGATGGTATTTTCTGAATCTGAATGGTCTTGTATTTCCATAATCTCGAGAGTGCCTTGCTGCAAAGATATTCAAGAGCACTGCCTGAATTTGAAATTGAGCGTTTCGATAATATAAATACGCAATCGCGCGCTGAGATTCCGTTGTAGTGTCTGTTCGCACGACGAGAGCAAAACACTAGTTGCCTCAAGAAGTGTCATAGGTTCGAATTCACTATGGAAAAGATATTTGTGATTATAGCTGCTTACCTTTTGTCTTTGAGCTGCGGCTGTTTAATCACGAATTGCCCTCGTGGTGGAAAACGAGCGGATCCATCATTATCTCTTATTGAAAATGTAGCTCGAGAAGTGAGTAATTAATTATTATAGATATCAATTTTTTTAAATTAAAGATAGGAGGAAATGCAGTCTAATGACATCATTATAATTTTAATAATCATTGTAATTCAAAAATTTCTTAAAAGCTTATTTACAAACTGAGAAAATGGTTTAATTAAATACGAATTAACTTGATAATTTAATTATCTTAATTAAAGTTTAGTCAATTTAATTAGATCGTTTTTTTCAATGTATAAATGATAAAATGTTAAAATATTGAAATAAACATTATATTTGTTGTGTGTCTAGTTATATTTGAATCAAATTTATATTTTGATTATTTTAACTAAAGATTTATTCCATTTTAATAAATTTTAGTTGTGACAATTAAAGTTTAGTTAGTTTAACTAGATCATTTCTCTCGGTATGTTATATATATAACACATAGTTTATATATGGGTAATATATGTCTCATGTATTTGTCGGATATTGCACATATATTATATATATATATCAGATATACACATTTTTTACGAGTTTTTAACCATACAAAATATTTAATAAATAAAAAGTAATGTTTAACTATTTAATACTCGTTAAATTGTTTATGCAGTAGTTTGTACATTTGTATTTTTTAATTAAAGAATTAGTACATCGTGCTTAATCAATTGATATTTCGATTTTTTAATTCTGAAAAGCACATAAAAAATTTTAGTAATATTTATCTTTTTTAAATGACTTTTTTATAGTTAAGTTAACATATGTAAAAAGTGGATTAAATGAAATCTTATGAGGTATATGATGTCAGATATCTTTTGTCAAATATTTGAGATATAGAAAATGGGATAAATTCAAATATTTGCGCGTTAGTTTGGTTCAAGCAAATTTAAACCTATAGAGAGATCATCAATTTCTATGCTTAGAATATATAAAAAAATAAGAAAATGGATATGCAGATCTCTAATCGGGACAGTTAGAGACCTGCCTATCCTCTACATACAATATAAAAAGTTAATGATTGGTCTGTTTTTCTAATAATTTTAATTATTTTATTGACTAATACAATTTAAAAAAAAAAATCTGATTGATCGAAACGTAAAAAAATAAACTTGGAAATAACCAAACATTACTTTTCCATACCGTACACTTTTGTTTATTGAAATCTGATCTACTTTGATTTCAAGTATGTACTAGCATCTTTTTCGCTCCTCTTCTAATAAAAAGAGATACATACATACCTGGGTATTGACTAATTCAGACTTTAATGAACAAGACCCGAAGAGAACATGAACATTCAACGAACACTGATTGAAAATTTACGTCGGTCGGTGTTAACGTTCATGAAAGATAATTTGAAGGTTTGCAAATGTTCGATAAATGTTCATTAAATGTACAAATGTGCGCCCTGGAGAAGTTCCAACGAACGTTCATAGAGCGTTCAAAGAACGTTTCTTGAAGGTTGAACATTGAAATAAAGATTATTGCAAGTTATTATTAGTATATTGATTGACAAACTTATAAATACATTTTGTTAATTTTATTATTTGTTTATAACTACTTATAATTATACGTCAGTGTTCAACCTTAAACAAATGTTCTTTCAATGAATTCCATGAATGTTTGTTGCAATTTCTCCAGAGTGGATATTTGTACGTTTCATGAACATTCATTGAATATTTGTAGACCTTCAAATTAGCTTTCACGAACTGTAATACCAATCGACGTAAGTCTTTAATCAACGTTTGTTGAACGATCATATTCTCTTGAGGGAGTGTGCATTTTTAAGTAAACAACACATACATTTTTGATAAGTAAGTCGCGTTGTACATTTTACTAGATTTGCTGTTTTTTCACACATTCTGACCACCCAAATAGAAATCCCTACATAGGTTCAAATTTTTTATTTATTTTAGTATAATTTAAAATATTCAATCATTACTTTAGTGAAATCAATCTTGCAAACATTTGATTCTATCTTAATTTATCCATCTATCTTTTACAGATCGTTACTCTGATTCTCACTTCGTCTCTTTTTATCTTGACACTCGGCGGGTCTTAAATTATATAAAATGATGATTTAACTTTCTGAGAACACACTGGAGTATTTTTGGACCTCAGATGTTTTGTTGTTTAAGAACTTTTACAAAGCGTAATTAGCGGATTTTCATTTTCTAGAGAAAAAAGTTTATGGTTTTCTCTATACCTCAAATCATATGGTATTGTTAGTCGCTTCATAGATACTGTATAACAAAGTAACAAAATATATTTAAGCTCCGCAAATACCCTAGCGTGTATTTAAAGTTATAACATCGTTAAGTTTACAAAATTTTCAGTGTTAGTATTTTTCATTATTTTTTTATTGTAAAAACGTGCATTTACAAGAAAAATTAAAAGAACATCACGCTGTGCCTTACAATATACATTGTAATTTTTATTTTCTTAAAGATATTTATAAATGTATTAATATTTTTCCAATATATTGATAATAATTCTAATTCTTACAATTAATATTAATAAAAATTGTTATTTTTATAGATATTTATCTGTTTTTAATAATAAACATTCTGAGTATGGACGATTTGTTTTTGAACTATTTTTTCTATATTGTCTGACTACTGCATGAAAATTATAATTGTATAATGTAGTAAATTATTATTATTTTTCTTAAACTCTATTTTATCAAATCATATATACTAACATCAAAAACAAATGTTTTATAACAAAATTATATTCGATAAATCGATTGAATTACGAAAGTGTTTGAAAAAATGAATTCTGAGATTTGATTATTTGCATTATTGCAAGTAATTATACTTTTAAAACGGATTAGGTTATATACTTTGTACTATACTGTAATAAACTCTTTGCAATATGAACAATGATTTTTCATTTTGATTGAATTTAAAAGCATACTTCAAAATATTATAAAACTTTATATTTTTTCTACTTTTCGGTACATGACTTGCTTTTATGGACTATTATGCACAAACTTTTGCTTTTAAATTAATTTTACATATGCCAACATTTTACTTAAAATCTATCATTTCGATTCAAATATAATTAAATTAAAAGGTAATGATTAGAAACAAAATAGTAGCATACACATTTTTGGAGTACTAAAATACCCCAATGAGTACTCGGTATGGTCGCAAATCATATGTGCATTTAGAGGGTTAATTGATTTTATAGATTGAAACATATTATTATAAATTAAACTTTATTTAATTAATATACATTTTTATTGATTTTGTACAGTAAGAACTTTATAAAGATTAACTTTTTTTATGACTGTATTGCCGAAGAAAAAATATTATAAATTTGATTATATGGTCCCAGTAAACCACGTTTTTCACAGTGATATCACGCGTTATCACAAAGTTAAAGTTAGTTTAATGCTTGTGTTAAACTGGCGTTATACAATTTCCGTTTGATATCACAGTGATATCACAAGCGTGACAAGCTAGTTTTATAAATATTCGTAAGTAATTTATAGATATACGATTCCATGGTCCAGTTGGTAATTCAGTAAACGAGATATTATTGAACTATGTTAGGCAAAAAGTTTCAGTATTTCTAGTGCAGAAAACTGTATAAAAATATATAGAAATAAAGAAATGTTCAATATTGTTATACTTTATAAGGAAATTACATAGTCGTAAACGTATAAAAACATATTAACTTGTATGCATCAATAAACGTGTAGAGAATAACCTTACAGAATTGTTTTGGTTAATACGGTACTATGATATTTTTGCTCCTTATTCAACCATATTCATTAAAAAGCTTTTAGATTATTTAGTATAATACAAATAAAAAAACAGTTCGAAATGTAATTAAATATATTTTCTAATTAATATTTGAGTACACACGTAAAAAATTTACTTTTATCGAAAAATTGTAAGAATCTATAAATAGTCACGTTTTGAGAAAATCCATAAATTTATCTACACCTATTGAAAAATTGTTCCTGTCACATTTTTAAAAATATTATTTACTCTGTAAAAAATTTTAAAGTCATATTCTTTACATAGAATTCCGAAATTAAATATTAAAAGTAACACAAATATCTTTTATAGAATTTGCAAAATAGTAGTTTATTGTATAAATCGAGGTTAGGAATAGAATTTCAAGAGAACATAAACGTTCAACTAATATTGATTGAAGATTTACGTCGGTTGACGTTAACGTTCGTATAAAGTAATTTAAAGTTCTGCGAATGTCCGATGAATGTTTATGAAACGTATAAATATCTACTCTAGAAAAGTTTTAACAAACATTTACGGAATGTTGAAAGAACATTTTTTTAAAGTTGAATACTGACTTATAATTACAAGTAATTATAAACAAATAATAAAGTTAACAAAATGTATTTATGTGTTTGTTATTCAATGTGCTGATAATAACTTATTGAAAGTAATTAAAAGGATACCTAGATAGAACATATATCTATAATATACATATAATATACGTATACGTATAAAATGTGAGACATATATACATAATATATACATTAATTATAAATTAGCTATTAAATATACATATATTATACGTATAATATACGTATATATAACAATATCTTTAGCTGTGTTTCTGGGTATATAATCTTATATGTACTGATATCACACAATTCTTCATAACATTTATTTATAAAAACAAGTAATTATATATATATAATTATATGTTTACAAATTTCTTTATTTCAATATTTAACTTTCAAAGAATATTCTTTAAACGCTCTATGAACGTTCGTTGGAACTTTTCTAGGGCGCACATTTGCACATTTAATGAACATTTATCGAACGTTTGCAAACTTTTAAATTATCTTTCACGAACGTTAACATCGACCGATGTAAATCTTTAATTAACGTTCGTTAAATAACATATCCTCTTAAAGAATATAATTAAAAAGTAATTCGTTTTAATTCCAAATTTCTAAGATTTAGAATTTAATCTGAGAAATTTCTTTTACAGAGTTTTTACAGAGTGTAATATACCTTTCATTGCAAGGATTCTTGCAGCATATAATTTGCCTACTATTTATATATCATTTTTACAGTTATTGTTTTTATTTGTATTAACAAGATTGTAAAACAACACATGCTTCGTATACCGTATACAAATTTATTAAAATCTTTATAAAGTGCATATTCTATATTCTTATAGAAAGATACTTTATAGAACTATATTAAATAGTACACAATTTAAATATAGATTTTACATATTGAAAAAATTAACAAAATCGTCATATACAATAATTGTGAACGTTTGGAATCGTATAGAATTTGAGTTACTTTCAATACGAAATTCTATACGTCCGTATAAAAATGTTGGAAATTTGTATATGTTTCCGATTCGAATACTTAGACGCAGTATAGAAAGTATTATTACATTTAATTCGGTTCTATACGACAACTTTCTCAATTGTCTAACCGCTTAACACGCGCATTCAAAATATTTATTAATGAATATGGCTTTATACGGCAACTTTATCGATTTTTTGAATGTGTGATAAATACATTGTAAATATTTATTAATGAATACAATTGTACATGGACACTTTTTTCATTGTCTGAATACGCTATATGCACGTCGTGATAAGCCGGTATCGCTGAGCTGGCTTCTTTTGTTTTAGTACATTGTTCATTAGTAGAATTTGGTAAAACCTCATTCATTTATCATCTACATGAATGTTTTTATACTTCACAGCACACTAAGATTCAATATTCAAACTTTTGGAATTTAATATTTTCGCGTTTAGTGAGCTTCATTAATAATTAATTCATTTAAAATGTCATTAATTGTTAATGGCAAACTTGATCAACGAATAATCTTCCTTTAAACTTATTCTTTTTCTCAACATACAAATAACTCAATACAATGCAAATAAACACTTCATTTTAGTACAAAATCATATTCATTAATATTATTACTTATATTGTATACAATTTAGTCGGTATATATTAATAAGGTTCTGCACGGTGTAATTAATTATTTAATACGTCACAGGAATATTCAACCATATTTTTATTTTATATTCATATAGCAGTATAAACCCGTATGTATTTATCAGGCACGAAAATACGTTTTTATACGTGACGATGATAGTCAGGTTCCGTATTGAACCTCGTTAATTTTAATTTGGATACAATTACTGGGTATAGAACCATATTCAATATAGAATGTAGGATATATTCTATATGCTGTCAACATCATTGTTTTCAATCTTACAGAAATTGGATACATTTCTGTACGGTTTAATACAATTGTCTGCAATACTTAATTGTAACTTATAGAAATGTATTAACATTATACAAAGTGTCTAAACTATTTTTTTTACTGGAAAGTCTATGATTTACTAACTGAAAGATAAGTCTACCTGATAAAAAAATTGTTTTTAAAACTTCTATTTGGCTTTAATAATATGGATTAATGAAACTTGTATATTAATTATAATTAATATAATATTTTTATTATAATAAATAATATATCTTAATGTGATGTTGTGGATCACATTGATTTCACAAATTCACCTTTTATGATGAAACTATATCACAATAGTTATCACAGTTTTACTACTGAAACATTTAAATAAATAAACTTGATTCATATTTTCTAGAAACGTTTCCGGGATATTTGAAATGTCTTAAAAAGTTCCTAGTATTATAAAATAAATGGTAAATTGAATTATTTATAATAATATATTTATAATAATTATTATAATAACATATAAATACTTTAAAGTTTGGTATGCTTCTCATTATTTTTGTTTTTTAATACATTTAATACATTGATGAACACTTTTATGATTTATTCATATTGGTTATCGAATTATATTTAAATTCTTCAGAATAATAGTTGAGGTCTGAGATCCATCCTACCAAATATAATGTTTTTATAACTTACAGTTCAATATGTTTTTTAATAACAATTTTTAAATACGTTTTGATAATTTGAATTTTCTCATTTGATAATATTTAATACACATTTTTTAAATAATTAAATATGAAATGGTGAGTTTAAGAAAAAAGTGATTTTGAAACAGTGATAAAATCGTGAATTAATATTTTTTCATACAATTTTTCATAAAATATTGATGTGATAATTAATAATTCTTTATGAACACGGAATTATTTATTAATACACATTAAGTTAAAATTTATCTTACTGGAAATATTTTGCTGAAAAAGCACTAAAATGACGCTGAAATAAGTCTGAAAATAGGTCTAAAAAATCTTTGAAAAAATGTTCAAATTAGAACATTTCAGACTTTTTCAGACTTTTTTCAGACCTTTTAATATATTTTTTAGACCATTTTATATTTTATTTAAATTTACAGATCTATTTCTAATCTTTTCAGATGTTTTGAGACGTTAATCGACTTTTTCAGATCTATTTATTCATAAAAAATTAATTCTCTGAAAAAGTCTGAAATTCTTTAATTTTAACATTTTTCATTTTTTTCAGAGATTTTTCAGACTTATTTTCAAATATATTTCAACATTATTTCAGTGATTTTGCGGATAAATATTGCCATCGGGACAATTTACATACATCCCATGTAAAACAAAACATTTATTACCTATACAAAACTATGTACATATATATGTTGACATATTTACATGTATTGTGCAATATATGGTCTATATAAACATACATGAATTCATATATTTTGACATACATGTTTATAGCTTGTTTGTATAAAAACATATATGTGCCATATAATGATAATACATTGAGTATACATGTATGTATATATTACTAATACATGGTAATACAAAATTTTATACATGAAATGGCCTTATCTTCTAGCTTGCGATAAATTAAAAATTATCAATTTGAATAAAAATTATTTAAACAACTAGAAACATTTTTCAATATAAAATATATTTATAATTTTATAAAAAATGTTCTAGTGTACTTCGTGTGGTCGTGATGATATGGGACGTTGTTTCGGGCCCCATATTTGCTGCGGACCAACCATTGGTTGTTTTATCGGTACGCCAGAAACTTATAAGTGCAGAAAAGAAAGTTTATACTCAAAACCATGCATAGCAGGTTTTTCTATGTGTCGAGGAAACAGGGCAAGATGTGCGGCAAATGGAATTTGTTGTTCACAAGGTATACTTTTATTTAAATAGTAACAAGTTATATATGTGTTTCTTTTCTCTCTCTCTCTCTGTTTAAGTTATCAAAAAATAAACACGATCTCTCCGAGTCAATCATTTCAAGAAATATTTATTTTTATTAATTATAAGTTTTCAACCTTTATTATTTGAATCTTTTTTAAATGTTACAACTAAAAACAATATTAAAAATATAATATAAAGAAAAATGATATATATGCTGATAATGATTGGATTGTAATATTTACATATTGTAACAGACTTTTGAGATTTTTTCTGTATTTTATTTAATCTCATATACATATAATTAAATTGAACAAGAAATATAAAATTTTTTGGTCTTAAATGGTTAAAATTAGATTATAAAAATTTTATTAACATGTATATAATCTAGTTTTTAATCATTGTTTCAGTTTGACAATTTTATTATAAAAAGTAGAGTTATGATGTCAATTTACAACACATTTTCATAAATACGTGCTACAATCATCTTGCTGATATTTTTTAATTATACTTTATACTTTATAATTATTAATATTTATATACCTATAATTATAAATATATTACACAAACAAAAATATTTGAAGAAAAATTACAATACTTTATTAGAAAATTGTATTATATAAAATCGCAGAATTAATGTAAGTTTTCTAGTTCTGTAAAAAATACGTGTAAATCAATAGACTCTTACAATAATTATCAATATTTTTACAAGACTGTCTCGTAGTAATTTTTAAAATAACGTGTAATTTTCACATATGATACAAATTTTTAAGGCAGTATTGTAACTTATCTTACATTTTTTTATATATATACAGAGAGAAATAATACACTAAAATATTTAAAATTCTATTAACTTTAGTTGCTTCTCTTTCTTGTAAAAAATAAATGGATTAAAAGGAATAGAAAGGATTACTTTTCAAAACTGTTTTTTTTTCTATTCTTTTTAAATATTACAATTTTGTGAAGTATGTCCCATGCGTACTAAAAAATAAAGTATAATGTACAGCATTTACAGTAAATTATATTATATAATTTTTCTGGGTATTAATTAAAAATATCAAATATTGTTATTCTAAATACATTTCACATTGCTAAAACATTGGCAGACGTTCGATTGTAGTATGTTCATGACGTTACGACACATTGTAGCTAAAACTTGATTTTTTGAAAATATTATTAACCCGAGAGCGGTTACATAGTTTGTAGCATCCTTATTTACAATATTTATTACAACAACTTCTTTGTTTATACGACAAAAAATCGTAATACGACTACTTCCGGGTTAAAATCGAGTGGCAACTAAAAAGAAATGTTCTACATACGTTTATTATAACCAATACATTATCATTTTTCAATATAATAATAATGTACTATTTTTTAATCAAGATATTTAAATGAATGTTTTTTAGATTCATGCTACATCGATTCAGCTTGTAGAACAGAAGAAATTGACGATCGCAAAATTGGTGTGGAATTGAATGCTTTACTGTCTGAAGGTGTAATGAGTACAAATGAACGTATATTTTAAAAATGTAGGCTAATTAATTACGTCGAATATTATTTAAATTGTAATTCAACTTTTTCGAAAAAAAGATTGTGTAAAAATGTATAATTAGTTAAATTATTTCATTGAAATGTAAAATTAAATATTATATGTTCACAAAATAAATCTTTTTTCAGAAACTCAATTAAGTAAATTATTTCATTTATAGAAAATAATGGAGGGAAGAGTGTAATTCCGATAGCGAAACATGTTAATAATCTCATAGTATTTATAAACGAATTGAAATGGATTGGTTTTGACTTACATTAATACATTTTAATGTTGAAATAGGTTGAAATTCATTTGCACTCGTTATGATTTGCATGAAGTTATTAAAATGTTAAACATCAATACATTTTAATGTGTCTGTTCATATGATAACATTTGATACATAAAATAACCTTATTTTGATCATTATTTTATATATTACAAATTACTAAATAAAACTAGAAATTTGTCTAGAAAAAATGAATATATGAAAATATATTTTGTATTTTATTGTTATAAGCTTCATTCTTATAAAAAGATATTATTATAAATGACTTAATAGTTTATAGTTATATATAATAAAGGAATCCAAATTTAACTTATTATAAAATATTATATATATATAT
>JABFPS010000104.1:0-10554 GCA_022817285.1 Neuroscelio doddi
TCTACTTACAACCATTTTCCTACACTCTTCATTAAACCATGGTTTGTTCTTTTTCGACTTTTTAAAACCTATTTTAACTTCTGCTGAGTCTCGTATCCCATTCTTAATGCCCTCCCACAATATGTTCGGTTCTACGTTTTCCTGATCCTGACTAGTCCCTCCTAATAATGCAAACCTGTTCGCAACATCTATCTGGTAGTTTATTCTACATTCCACATCCTTCAGTTTTTCAACGTCAAAAGTTTTTTGACCTTTACCTACATTCTTATTCTGATATGTTGAGATGGCCCTCCAACTAATTGAAATTAATATTCTAAATATTAAAACGAGTGTCAAATTGACAGAAAATCACCAGCGAATAATTTGACAGGCGGCGACCAAAGCCGTGGTTCTCAAGTAGTACCATAAAGTCATTGATTCGATTAAAATTAGAGATAAAAGAACAGTAATGAAAAAATAAAAAACCATATTCTTTAACACGGTGAAGATTTCTTTTTTATTATAAATCCAAGTTAACAGCAATAGTTAAAAACAATTAATGCTGTAAAAAAGTATCATCCCGTACAGCAACTTTTTTGCATTTAAATAAAAGGTAATCTGTAATTGGGTAAATGTCGAAACCTTACGAAACATCTCAATATGCTTGCGAGAATATATCCTGATACTTCAAACATTTGTGCAGAAGTAAGAATAGCTATAACAATTTAAGTCGCAAAATGGAGATTTATCGAATTTTTGTATTTTCTGCCGGGTAATAATAATTGAACTATGTTTGAGTAAATGTTTACATTTTCAGAATATATTTTTGAAAGTATATTGCAAATTTTTGGAAAGTTTCGTCATTTGTCTAAGCATACTTCATTTTTTATTAACCAACAAAAAATAAAAAACTTGGAAATTCTTCGTTCTTCCCATTTTCAATGTTTATAACTATAGCCCGACAAGTGTTTAAACTATCAGGATATATTCTTGCAAGTGTGTTAAAGAGATTTGGGAAATTTCGTTATTTGCCCAAGTACAGTTTACATTTTATTTAATGGAAAAAAAGTTGATGTACGGGATGACATATTTTTTACAGTATTAATTTGTTACAAATACTTTATAAAAAGTTTACAAACATTTATAAAAAGAAAATGTATACCGTGTTAAGCAAGATAGGTTTGTATTATTTCATTACTATTATTCTTTTATCACTAATTTTAATCCACTCGATTACTGTACGGTGCTGCGTGAGAACCACTGCTTTCGTCGCCATCTACCGAATTTTCTGCAGTCGGTTTTCTGTCAATTTCACTCTCGTAATATTAAACTGAAATAAATACTTCTTAAATCTGTAGATTTTTTAAAGTTTAAAAGTATTTCTAATCGTTTAAAAATTTGTCTCAAATCGTTTAGTATTTTTCTTCACGTCAAACTTTCCACATAACCTAAAAATGATTGGGAGATATATTTTTTTGAGAAAATTATTAATCGTTCCAGATATTTAAAATTATAAACAACGTTTTGAACAACAGTCGAAACATACTGTCAAATAGTACGTTTCGTCTATATTTTTTCACTGAAAAAGAAAGAGTTCGTAAATGTTATCAAACATATTTTTGAATACGAACAACTAAATTATGCGATTATATTTATAAAATGTATTTAAAGCTAACTAATATTAGATAAATGTTATTGAATGCCTATGTAACAAATTAATGTTTAATACCATTTACTAAATATTATGTTGTATATAATACATTTAATAAACGTTATCAGTACATTTAATTGCTCATATCGAAAAATATATTTCATAATATTTACGAATCCTTTCTTTCAGTGTTCGTTAATTTACTTTTTTAATTCGTTAATCAGCTTTTTTAATTTATCTTTTACATACTATTGTGCAACGAATATTCTGTATACTCTTACAAATTTGAGCATTATATTAGTATTTGTAATTTATAAAGATGAAGCTAGCAGGAAATAAGAAATAAGAGTACAAGCGATGATTAAAAAATGTGAACAAATGAAAAATTATCATTAACCATCGTAAATAAATGTTTCTCTCATCGGTCTTTCATTTGATCACAATTTAATGAGGAGTGTTTCCATTGTTATTTATTATGTCCTGCTGGAAACTTCCTACCAGCTTCAACTTCATTTGTAATTTGGTACTTTTAAGGTCTGTGATTTCCATATGGACATTTTTTCATGTTGGCAAAAATGTAGAGTAGTATTTTGACAATTCCTGCATTTTGTTGTACAACCAAAGCTACAAAAGCGAATTAAAAATATTTTTTCCAATGTAAGAAACAATTTAAAATGGTAAAAGTTTTATTATTTACTTACTATGGTAAAAGTTTTGTTACTTTTCACAAACAAAAGGCTAAGAAATTTAGAATGTATTAATTTTGTCTTTTGATGCTTTGGATTTTGCATTACGTAATAAATTAGAAGCTGTTGACAACAATTCTCGTGACGATCCAATTTTAGATTTAACAATTTTCGTTGCAATCGGATATTGCATAGTTTGACCCAAAAAAAATCGTTAATGTGTTCTATTAAATTTGTCAAATACAGTATTGATAATGATAATTTCAGCCATTGATATTATAATTAATGCTGTACCATTTCAAATTCATTAAATTTAATTAAATGTAATTTCAATAATTTTCGTTTACATTCCTGCTAATTTGTTTATTACAGGCTGTTGCAGAAGAAGTATATCATGATTTGTTACACCAAACACAAGAAATAAATGTTACCGATTGCAATACGCAAGTTGTAGAGAAGCCGTTTTTCATACTTTTAGATTCCGTTGAAGCTTTTAATTAACTGTAACTAAGCGTACGTTGAAAAACGAATATTTTTAACGTGCCTGAAGTTTTGAACGTTGAAAATTCAACGAAAAAGAAAAATATTTCTTTTTACGAGGAATATTTGTGCAATGAGAAATTATAGTGTAAAAATACGAAATATATTGTTCAAATACCAATCGATTATTTGTGAAGTCACAGAAATTTTACGTCGAAGCGAGTTCGTTTTATTTTTGTTGAATTTTCAATGTTTGGAACTCGAACACATATATTTCATAAATATCTAAACGATTTGCCAACGTGAAAGTGAAGCCGGCAGAAAATTCGCAGCAGGAAATAAAAAATGAGAGTACAAGCAATCGTTAAAAAATGGGAGCAAATGAAAAATTATTATAAATTATCGTAAATACGTTTTTCTCAAACCAGTTTTTTATTTGCTCACATTTTTAATGACTGTTGACTGTTCATATTTCTTATTTTCTGTCAATTTCATTTTCATTTCACCAACCGCAAGATTCGAATGGCGTCAATTTGTAATGAAAAATAGACATCGCAATAAATTTTAATCGATTATTGTTGTTTGGATCGAATCAGAATAATGTTGCTCATATGGCGAATCTGAAGACTGAAAATTGATTCATAGACGATAATTCCAATATATTTCCTTTTTCTAATTTCATCTGAATTACCACGTAACGGTCTTATTTTTAAACAACCGTTATAGTACAAACATTAGACTTCAACGTAAAAAGTAGAGAGTATCAGAAAATGGAATCATAAGGCTATTTAGTAAAAGTTAGAAAGCCATAGAATAAAATAGTGTCTACATCATTGAATAAAGTTGGTTTAAAAATGAAAATAATTTAACACTTGAATTTACTGGTTGAAAATGAGCAAACTTGTCCTTACAGTATAATCAATGTATTATTGATACATTTAATATCAATTGATAAATTCTTCTTCGACACGTGAGATCAGGATTCATTTTTCATTTATTTTACATTTACACGTCGACTTTGGTTTTTTGAACAATCTTCTATCTCTTACTAATTCATAATTTCTTTAAAACACTTGTTCTCAATGATTTTAATTTTTCCAGAATTAGTCAATGTCATTTTTTGCACACCGATACGTCATCAGTGGTGTTAAAACGACGTTGAAATTGGCAGGAAATAATACATGCGAGCAATCATTAAAAAATGTGACGAAATGAAAAACCGATAAGAAAAACACGTATTTACGATGATTTTTGACAATTTTTCATTTGCTCACATTTTCAACGATCGCTTGTACTTTTATTTCATACTTCCTGCCAGATTCATCTTCGTGGTATTAGGCTTTGGTAAATTCGTAAAACTTCCGAAATGTGTTCGAGTGACGCAAAGGACAGAAGTAAGTAATCATTTGTCGGATAATTCGGAACACACAGTGGTATGAAATAAGGCAATTCACTTTTGTCCTATTTTTTTTATTTCGGATCGTAATGTGTAATTGGAGAGGTAAATAACAATAGGAATAAACTGGAAATCAACGAGAAATTTCAGTTTTGGAATAATTTACATAATTTACGCAATTTTTTAATCGAGGTTTATGATCGAGGGGTATAATCGGATGTGAGCTGGAAATACGTCGTAGAATGACGACGGTGAAAAGTGAGAGGGATATCGCTATTTTTTAACAGGCAACTTCGTAACATCTGCTACCATCAAAGTTCATTTTTTCACGCTTTGTAAAAATTTAACTACATAGTTAAATTAGTTAGAATTGCTTGTACATACGTATATACAGCAGTGTGAAAAAATGCTAGATCAAAAATTCAAGTGCTTGCTTGTTCTTTGTTAACAGTTTGTTAAATTATGAGATTTGTATTTATAAAACCACCCAGTAATTGCATTTTTTATCCACAATTTATTTTTCCTTTTAGTCGCAACTACTTGTCAAATTTAAAATTTCACTATTTTAAACGAATAAAATATTTAATTTCTTCATTAGTTTTTTTTTATATTTGCTAATGTAACAACGTTAAAAATTTACTTTGCGCTCGAGTTTCGTTTTTTACAGTTTTATATTTTTATTGATTTCTGTAGTCGTACGTATAAAGACAATTTATTTCACTTAAGAATATACTATGCACTTGATCAAACTTTATAATTTTTTAAATAAGCTACTCTGAATTTTGTAACTAAAAGTTATAATTAAATATCGTGATTTATTCAGCTCATCAAATCGATTATTGAGGAACATTTTATTTGATCGACTAACGAATTCATCGAAAATTATTTATTCATCACGTAATACGTACAATTATTAAAAATTGTAATATCTTAGATCGCAATTTTCACCATACAAAATGAAAACTTTTATAATCTTTGTGATAAAATTTTGAATCAGTGACAGCAAAAATATACAAAACTGCTGAGAGTTCTTTGGTTTTCGTAAAGTACGTGTTCACTTTACAATAAAGATTGCAATTTTTCAAACAACACGTTTCTCAATGTGGCACTTGTTATATTGCAGCGTTATGTATTTAATAAATATGACAGTTGTTACTTTTTTCGCAAAGATTAAAAAAAAGAAACATGCGCGACAATCATGTCACTTAACGTTGTTTCTGACGTGCTTGAAGTTCGAAACGTTGAAAATTCAATGACAATAAAACAAACTCAATTTCTGTGATATTTAAAGTATCCGACGATACCGGACTTCTTTTTATATCTTATATGCTCGAATACGACTGTATATTTGGTCACAGAAAGTTTTTTAATCCAAATGTGCAATACAATGTACATAGAGACAAAACCGAAGAGTGTAAGATAAACCATCGTAATTCGGTTTATAGAAATTTTATTTACGTAGCTAAAGACCGGAAATCAAGTTTTCGTTTGCAACGACACTTTTCTGTTTTTTATATCTATTTTACACTTCGAACGTTTGTTCTGTACGTATTCTTTTATTTAAAAAACCTGCGATCAAAACTATTTAATTAAAACAAGATACGATTTATGCAGGAAGAGAAAAAATGTATCCACTTGACAGTTCTGGTATTGATAAAAATGTACTGAGAAATAAATTCAAATTAAAGTCTTGACGCTTTTGATCGTCCTCGTGTAAAGATTACTGAACTTTATCGACCACGTCCAACGCTTGTCGCAGCTGTACAAAAATTAACTGCAATCAATATGCTATTGTACTATAGACGAAGGTGAAAAACATTTTATTTCATACATTTTCAATTTTTCTTTGTTTCATTTTATATAATTCTATTTATAAAATAATATAAAGGCAGAAAAGTACACTGCAGTTATTATATATTGATAAGTGCCTTCCTGTCCTTTTGTAATATTCGAGTTGTAATTTTACAAGGGTGAATATTAAATTATGCCATAAAAAATCGAGTCAGTTGTGATTCGTCTTGCATACGAGTAACTTGACTAAAAGAAGTATTATAATAGTTAATTATGTTGTGAGTTTTTGTAATGATGTATGATAGTAATATATAATTATTGTATCAATCTGTGTTGTTAAAACAAGTATGTACGATTGGTGAAAAACATTTTCGACGTATTAAATTAACTTATTAAAATTTGTCAATTTAACAATACTATTTTGTCATTTTCACATTGTCGAGAAAAACAGTACGTTAGTATTAATCGTGTAATGCGTTGCATAAATATTTTATTATTTTTAAGAAACAATATGTTTGAAATGATACAATCATTTTTACATATTAGTAAAGAAGTCTTAATTTTTAAGTATTTTCTGCTGTTCAGTTATACTTACGTTATTTTAACTCATAACACAAAACATTTGACAAAGATTTTATAAATATAAGTGTTCTCGTTTTATCAAGAAAACAATACATTAACAAAAGAATTTTGTTAAATTAACAACAATCTGGTAAAAGTAACAAAATCGTTTTCCGGGTCTGACATTTGTCTTTAAACGACCATTTATGATAGCTTGTGATAATTACTGAGTAAACAAGAATCAATTTAATCAGTTACGAAAGAACATACAGTCTGTCACATAACAGCGTACGCTCGATATTTTCGAAGTCGTTAACTTATCATAAATATGCTCTATATAGTTTGAATTCACACGCTGTAATTCATACTATTACGCTCTTTGTTCATTATTTATACATATTCGTGATGGTATAATGTTGAGTAAACTGTGCTTTATCATGAAAATAACTAATTTTTTTCGATTATATACAGGAGTTGGACGAATTTTATTTTAGTACATAAATAGCACATTTCATTTTTTATCAATTTTCTTCATGCGAGCACGGTTGTAAAAAATATTACACTTTTGAAAAAACTGAAGAAGCACAAGAATTTTTATTGCGGCACAAAAATAGCATACGAAAAGCAGAAAATTACGAGATATTGAAAACGTATAATTTGTGGGATGAATAGATTAGTTTGATTAAGCTCCTAATCAAAATTCATCATTATTACACATAATTGCTCTCGCTCTACCTTGTTTATTCACTAAGCGTTTAATTGTTTATTTATGAATAAGATCGTTACCAAGCCTTTGCAAACGACAAAACTAAAGAAAACCATTTGTTAGTATATCTATGATATAATTGTACAGTTTCATGGTTCGCACAAGCATTGAACAATAAATATAAACAATTAAGTATCGTAGGACATTCGTTATTCCAGAAAACAATTATTTGATAATAAAATTGTTGCTACGCTCATGATAATGACGAAATTCTGTAAAAGCTTTTACTAATGTGTCGACAATGTATTTGTAAAGTATCATTGTTTGTACAACCATGGAATAATAATTATAAATAAACGTCGCAAAATATTCAAAATTCGAGCATTTTATTTTATTTGTTAACACTGTTATTACTATACATACGTAAACTATACAAATCCTTTGTTAACGTATCAATAAAAGCTTGTGTCAAGTTACAATATTTGCACAAGCTCAGTAATAATTTTATTAACTAATAAACATTGAAATGTTTATTAGTTAATAAATATTGTGTGATACTTAATTGTTTATAGCTCTACATTTATATTGTTGCAAATTAACAATTGCTTTTGTTGAGTTTTGTCGTTTGCACAGTCTTATAGGTAATTTTATCCAATGAAATTTGAATATTAGAATATATAAGATTCCGATAAGTTTATTTATTTATTATTATTTTTGTGTGGTTCTACAAACTTCAAATCTACTGTGAAAATTAAATTTTCTTGATTTCGTCCCATTTTGGAATCTTACTAGCTTGGTCATATAAAGCTCTTTTCAAATAAATCAATTCAAATAAATAACTCTGTGAAGTTGGCATTCTTAAATACAATTTTTTTAAAAAAACCTTGCGTATACGTTTGCCCACATTATGCTCAGTTTTGCCCACCAACAGAAAAAAAGTTATTAACGAAAAACGATTTTCATTGTTAAGTTGCCACCTCTGAATACAATTAAAATAAATATATTAAAAAATATGTACGCAAAAATTAATAAATATAATTATTGAAAATAGTATTTTAACTAATATATTATTAATAATTTTAATTATGATTTTTTGTGGTACATTTATTGTACATCTGCAAGTAGAACTTATTCCACATAGAATATAAATTATATATAATATACTTTTTATATATTTAAATGATACTCTAAAAATATTGTATTTAAGAACAGAGTTTTATTCATAATTAGCAGATTTTGTAATTGACAAATTATTAGTAAATATTTCTATTTTATAACTTTGTTCGTGACCAAAAGTATAATAAAAATTCGTAAATAATTAAATTTGTTACGTAATTTTTAATTTTAACGTTTTATTTTGTAATATTAAAGTGCAATTTATAATTTTTTGAGAAACTATTATTAAAAAATTCTAGTTTAGAAATTATTTGCATTTGAATGAGTTAAAATCGTTTAAATCAATTAATAATTTTGTGACCTGTTCTTTCTATTACGCATCTAAAACCTTAAAAAATTTTAATGATTTTTAAAGTATGTTATCAATATTGAAGGAAACTTTGGGATTTATATTTAAATTCTTCTGCAATGGTTTACATTCTTCGGACTATAATCAATATTGTAAAATTATTTCATTTTTCAAGAAAAGTAAATTTGTTTAAAATTAAAATTTGAAAATTTCCATTAACAATATTAAGTAAAAAATGAGACCTTAAAAATACATATCGAATAATGAACATAACTTTTTAAACATTTTAAGTATTAATAATAAACATGCTTTAAACAGGAGTACATAACAAAGTTATTTAAATGAAACGATTTCTAGACAACATTTGTTAATAAAAAATAACTGAGTGTAGATATAACTCGCAAAGATGCAAATATTAAGATTTACTGTTATTTGAGTTATGTACACAGATTAAATATTTTAGACCCTCATACTTTTTAATATTTAAGACGTTAGTCAATCTTTCTTTGTCAAACGCTATGAAGGTTTGAAATTATATATACAAAATTAATAAAACTTAGGTAAAAAACGTTAAGTAAAGACGCATAGATCTAAAGCTTTTTAAATTATTTATACAGATTAAATATTAAACATTTTGCCCACACTTAGTTTTAATTTTTTATGTATTAAATTATCATTGTATGTAAAATGCATTATTTTCTGATTTAAACTTTGTTATTTATAACTAATTGAGAGTATGCAAAACTTGCAAATTTGAAGACGGATAGATTTAATATTTTTTATGTTTTTTATGCAGAGTAATCATTTCGCCCATTCTTGTTTTTCATTTTTTATGTAGCAAATTTAAAGCTGGGCATAATGTTGCAAGAAAATAATGAAAATTTTATATAAAAAATATTTATTCAGTGTTGTCAATTTCATCATGAAATTTTTTTTTTGTAACTTATTTTTGTCCATGGGAAAAAATTTGTCCTTGGAAAAACTAAGCATAATGTGGACAAACGTATAAGCAATATATTTTATTTTAAATTGTATCTAGGGATGCCAACTTAACAATGAAAATTGTTTTTCGTTAATAACTATTTTTTCTGTTGGTGGGCAAAATAAATTTTTTTCTGGGCAAAACTGGACATAATGTGGGCAAACGTATACGCAAGGTTTTGTTTTTTTAAATTGTATTTAGGGGAGCCAACTTCACAGAGCTCAAATAAATCACTGTTGGGCACCATTTCCTGTTGCCGTTTTTCTACTGACTTCAGTTTTATTGTGGCCGTTACAGTTTTAAGGATTGCAGTACACAAATTATTTTAAATTCTTAACAGCATATAATTAACACATACTTTTCATGTATTCGAAATTTTGAACATTACTATTCAAAGTTAGCAATTAAAAATAACATTTTGTCATTTTTTTACATTGAGAAAATATTTTCTTTACTATATTTGTAATATTTTGAATATCTATACTGTATGAGAAACAGAGTTGTACATAGAAATATGGATTTGTCATACAGATAACAATAAAGATTTAAAATGTTCAAGATACTTCGTTTTCAGAAACTAAAGGCAAGAAAATATATTATCACTTACGTATTAATTCGTTGAATGAAATATACGTATCTTCTTGTATTGAGTATTCGACATAACAATTTATTTCTCTTACAAGGAAGTGCTACAGATAAATACTATATAATATTTTAGTTATTTGTATGTGCAAAATTATCATGTCCTTTGTAATGGTGTATGTATTAAACTTATGTAAAAATAATAAAATGTAAAAATAAATAAAACTATTTGGGCGAAAATAGAAGAGATGGATATAATGCAAATAAATAAAGAC
>JABFPS010000105.1:0-10524 GCA_022817285.1 Neuroscelio doddi
TTTATATCATCTGCAAATTGTGAGACTATCACCGAGTCACTAATATCCATTCCCAAAGAATTTTTTCTTTCTGGTCCCAAAATATCTTGTGGTAATGGAATGCCTGGATGAGATTCATAATTGAAACTTATAGCTTTTTCCAGTGGATCTGAAATTAACTCATCAATTTTAATGTTAGAATCACTTATTTGATTAACAAACGAACTATTAGCTCCATTTTCAAGAAGGCGTCTTATAAGATAAGGCAACAAGTCACTATGTTCCCCAACGGGTGCGTAGACACGACAGCTAACATTTGTTGCAAGCTCTGACATTGCATAATCATATAAGTCTTTTGCCATGCCATGTAAACGTTGAAATTCAAATCCAGGATGATTTTTATCAGCAAGCTCCATGATAGAAGCAAAAGTATAGGCGTTATGAGTTCCAAAGCATGGGTAAAAGCTGTTTGGTTTACTCAAAAGTTTCTGTGCGCACGCGAGGTAAGATACGTCAGTATAGCTTTTTCTTGTAAATACTGAGTAATCATTTAATCCCAATTCTTGCGTACGCTTGATTTCTGAATCCCAATATGCACCTTTTACAAGTCTGACCATAATTTTATGATTTGATCGAATAGCAACATCCTCTACAAAGTCAAGAACAGACAAAGCACGTTTTTGATATGCTTGTACAGCCAAGCCAAGCCCTTCCCACTCAGAAAGTGATTCATCAAGCCGTAATTGTTCAAACAAGATTAAGGACATTTCAAGCCTTTCTGTTTCTTCTGCATCTATGCATAATGAAATGTTGTATTTTTTTGCTTCATGACAAAGCTCTAGCAGTTTAGCTCTCAACTCTTCAGCTATATTATCGAATTGACCAAATTCATAACGTGGATGTAACGCAGACAATTTGATTGAAACTCCATGCGATTTAAAACAATCATTTATTTCAGTGGATTCACCTATAGCTTTTATTGAGTGCATGTATGAATTAAAATACTCTTCTGCATCTTCAGCTGTGTGAGCAGTTTCGCCAAGCATATCAAAAGAGTATAAAAACTTACTATTGTCATCTAGTTTTGCATACCTTAAAGCTTCTTCTATGGTTTCTCCAACAACAAAATGATTACCAAGCATAGACATTGCTTGTTTTACTGCTTTGCGAATGATCGGTTCTCCTAAATTCTTAAGTAACTTAGAAATTGCGTAATAGAACTTCGAATCGCCTTCATTATCTCTCAATATACTGCTACCTATCATCAAGCTCCATGTGGAAGCATTGACAAAAAACGAAGAAGAGTGCCCTAAATATTTATTCCATTCCTGATTGGCAATTTTATCTTTGATTATTTCGTCTATTGTATAATCATCTGGTATTCTAAGTAGTGATTCAGCAAGGCACATCAATGCTATTCCTTCATCATTGGAAAGCGAGTATTGCTGCATAAAGGAATCTACAATACTTAATTTATTGTGTTTGATTTTTTCAATAACTTGTTTTGCAATATTATAAATTCTACTTTTTGAATCGGCTGAAAGCTCTGCTTTTTCTACAAGATAACGTACATAGCTTTTTTCATCAGTACGATAAAATCTTTGTAAACGTTTCCTTAGTTCATTAGGTTCTTGTATAGAGCTAATCATAATTATCTATAAAACACTCTGTTACCATATGTAAGGTAAAATTATATCATAACTTCGCATAGAATAAATTATTATTTATAAAAGGGCTAGGGCTGGCTAAAAGAAGTCTAGTACTTACTTAATTTTACTAAGTCAAGAGAAGTATGTAGCTCAATACTCCACCACTCATTAAGTATTTAACCTCAGTTGCAGTTTGTACACAGCATTTGAGTTGAATTGATTGTTCAGAACTATCCTGTCTTTTAATGATACATTCTAGATTTCCATTTGGTACTATTTCACCTTTTATGCTTATTATCTCACTACCATCAAATATCTTTCTGGTTATTCCATTTTGGAATATAAGTGGAAGAACACCCATACCGACTAAGTTGGCCCTATGTATACGCTCAAAGCTTTCTGCAATTACAACTTTAATCCCCAACAATAAAGTACCTTTTGCTGCCCAATCCCTACTTGAACCTGTGCCATACTCCTTTCCTGCCACAATGATGAGAGGAACATTACTTTCTTTGTAGCGCGTTGCTGCATCAAAAATCGACATAGTTTCTTGAGAAGGAATATATTTTGTATAGCCGCCTTCGATGCTTACCATTTCATTTTTTATTCTAATGTTAGCAAAAGTCCCACGCATCATTACATTGTGGTTACCACGACGAGACCCATACGAATTAAAGTCCTGTGGCTCAATTCCAAGATTTTTTAAATATATACCTGCAGGACTACTTGAAGCAATATTGCCAGCAGGGGAAATGTGATCAGTAGTTACGCTATCGCCAAACATTGCCAATATTTGTGCACCTTTTATATCGATTTTATTATTTTTAGGTGATAAATTATCAAAATAGGGCGGATCTTGTATGTAAGTGCTGTTTGCATCCCAATTATAGATTTCACTTTTTTCACACTTTATCTTTCGCCAATGTTCATCACCAGAAAAAACATCCTTATACTTTTGTATAAACATCTCACGTGTTACCACATTTTTAACACAATCTTCGATTTCATTGTTTGTTGGCCATATATCTTTGAGATAGACATCATTTCCATTCTTATCTTTGCATATTGAATCTTTTGTCAAATCAGTTTGCACAGTACCAGCAAGTGCATATGCAACAACAAGTGGCGGAGATGCCAAGTAATTAGCTTTGACTAACGGATGAATTCTTCCTTCAAAGTTACGATTACCAGATAAAACTGCAGCAACAGTTAAATTTTTGTTTTTAATGCCATCTTCTATATCACTATTTAGTGGACCAGAATTCCCAATGCAAGTTGTGCAACCATATCCAACTAGATTAAAACCCAAAGCATTTAGATCTACCTGCAATCCAGACTTTTCTAAATATTCTGTTACAATTTGTGACCCTGGAGCAAGAGAAGTTTTAACCCAAGGCTTTGATTTTAATCCAAGTTTAATTGCATTACGAGCTACAAGACCTGCAGCAATCATTACACTTGGATTTGAGGTGTTAGTACAGCTTGTTATTGCTGCAATAACTACACTTCCATCTTGAAGCTTATCACTTTCCTTTGATTCGTTAACTGAAAATGATTTAGAAAAAGACTCTGTCACTTGTGAAAGAAAAACCTTATCTTGTGGTCTTTTGGGACCAGCCATTACTGGCTTCACGCTTGATAAATCAAGCTCTAGTGTGTCAAAAAATGCTAACTCATTATTGCCACGCCACAATCCTTGCTCTTTCGCATAAGCCTCAACTAGCTTTTCTGGCCTTCCGGTTAAGCTTAAATAATCTAGCGTTTTCTGATCAATTGGAAAAAATCCACAAGTTGCGCCATACTCTGGGGCCATGTTTGCTATAGTTGCCCTATCTGCCAAAGATAAATAATCTAAACCATCACCATAAAATTCTACAAACTTACCAACAACACCCTTTGTTCTTAGGACATTGGTAACCGTCAGCACTAAATCAGTCGCAGTTACTCCTTCCGGCAGTCTGCCAATTAATTTAAATCCAACTACTTCTGGAATCACCATACTAATTGGTTGACCAAGCATCACAGACTCAGCTTCTATGCCTCCAACACCCCAACCAAGGACTGATAACCCGTTAATCATCGTAGTATGGCTATCCGTACCAACCAAAGTATCAGGATACAAAACCTCATCCTTATTACATACAACTTGCGCTAAATACTCAAGATTCACTTGGTGGCAAATTCCAGTACCTGGCGGTACTACTCTAAAATTTGTGAAGGATGATTCTCCCCACTTTAAGAATTGATATCTCTCCAAATTTCTTTTTACTTCTAGCTCAACATTCTTACTGAATGCGTAAACACTTCCATAACTATCTACTTGAACAGAATGGTCGATCACAAGATCAACGGGCACAGACGGATTTATGCTGCTTGGATCGCCTCCATTTTTCTTGACATAACTCCGCATAGAAGCTAAATCGACGACAGCAGGAACCCCTGTAAAATCTTGCATCAACACCCTTGCTGGCTTGTAGCTAATTTCATGATTAGCGTGTTTATTAACGCAACTTGCTAGTATTTTTATATCATCCAGCTTTATGTTTACTCCATCTTCATTGCGCAATAAATTTTCAAGCAGAACCTTAAGTGAGCAGGGCAATTTAGTCACATCTATTCCTAAAAATTCACTAGCACTACTTAGGCTAAAATAGTTGTATAATTTCCTGTCAATGTTTAAAGTTGTTTTTGCGTTTAAAGAATTATTCATCCTGCATAACCATTTTTAAGTGAAAAATCAACTAATGATGTCATTCCAGCACTTGACGCTGGAATCCAGCCTATTTCATCATAGACATTGTTTTTGACATATGTTCCTAGAATCCCCTGCAAATTGTATGATTTGCAAACACTTCTATACCTGGATCCCAGTGTCACGCACTGGGATGACAAAAACGGTGTGCACTGGTGGACATACAGACTACCTTCAAAATCATTACACATATTCTGCTTCATTTCAGATACTTCCTCCTTTGGTATCTCAGTAGCACAGCTATTTTCAGCTATATATTACACTACATTAGTTAAAATTGGAATTACTACCGTTACTTCTTTGTTGTTGACTTTGCTGCTCGTACATAGTTTCAAAATCTATAGGATCTAGCATTAGTGGGGGAAATCCACCACTGCTTGTAACTCTTGCAATTATTTCTCTTGCAAAAGGGAAAAGAAAAGTAGGTCCGCCAATAAACAAAGCTTGTCTTACCTCTTCCTCACTCAACTCTTTTAGATTTTCTATTGAAAAAATGCCACAGTATTTCGTTTCACAAATGAAAGCTACGCCATCTTTTATACCTTCATCTTTCACTGTTGCTTTAACTTCTATATGCAAAGTAATTTCATGGAAAGATTTTTCTTCATTCACTCCTTCTTTGTTTTCCATTCCTTCTAATTTCGCTGAATTGATATTAACCATTACATTAATATCGGGAGCTTTATTTGAAGAAAGGAATGGCGAATTCGGATTCTCAAACGATAGATCTTTAACATATTGACCGTGAATTCTCATTTTTTGTTGTGGCATTTCTTACGTCTCCTTTAATTGAGTTGAGATATTTAATACTTTCTTATATAATATATTCATTTACAAATGAATAGCAAACCTGATTATAAGTTGATATGAAAAACATATTTTCATTAATAATTAATAATGTTCAGATACTTTATATGCCAAGGAGTTGAGTTACTATGATAGAGCTTGTAATATATGCTTTATTAGCGGCATTCATTTTTTCACGTTTGTATAATTCTTTAGGAAGGTCAACCAATCTCAACCTAAAAAAGCTAACTAATGTATTGGATGTAAGTCGAAGTAAAGAAGATGTAGTAGAAAACATTGAGAGTTATATTGATAGCAATGATGAAAATTCAATAAAAGTTACTTATGAACAAATATTAAAAAAAAACAAAGATTTTTCTATTTCCCACTTTATAGAAGGTTCAAGCATAGCTTTTGAATTAATAATAAAGTATTTCAATCAAGGAAATTTATCTCAGTTAAAACCACTTCTCGATAAAGACTTATATGATAATTTTGCAGAGAAGATTAAACATCGTAAAGAGGTGCACGAGTCTATAATTGTTTCTATCGTTTCACAAAAGATTTTAGAAATAAAGCTAGTAAAAAACACAGTGTTTATTGCAGTATATTTCCTTTCAGAGCAAATTAACTTCGTTAAGAACAATGAAGGAGATATCATATCAGGTAGTACATCCACCATTAATAAAGTTGAGGATGTATGGCAATTCAAAAAAAATGTTAATTCATCAGACCCAAGCTGGTTGCTTGTTTCTATTAACTATAAAAAGACAAATAACGATAAGACAAATGACAAGTAAGATTAGTTTTATTTAGAGTTAACCATGGAAAGCAAGCTACGCGAAATAGTACTTGACACTGAAACGACAGGTCTTGACACTGGATCTGGTCATCGAATTATTGAAATAGGGTGTGTGGAATTAATTAATCGTATTCCAACAGGTAAAGTATTCCATCGGTACCTTAACCCAGAAAGAGATATACCTTATCACTCGTTTAAGATTCACGGTATTAGTGAAGAATTTTTAGAAGATAAACCATTATTCTCAGATGTTGCACTTGAATTTCTTGACTTTATATCTAATGATATTTTGGTAATTCACAACGCTGAATTCGATGTTAAGTTCCTTAACATGGAGTTAAGCAAGCTGAATGCTGAGTTAATTTCCTCAGATAGAGTGCTAGATACATTACCTCTTGCGAGGAAAAAATTCGTAGGATCACCTGCTTCTTTGAATGCATTATGTAAGCGTTTTGATATATCGCTAGAGAATAGAGAATTGCACGGAGCTCTAGTTGATGCTCAATTGCTTGCAAAGGTATATGTTGAACTTACAGGAGGGTTACAAACCTTTCTGTTTGATAATGAATGCAATCAGGACAGTAACTCTACATTCGTTCAGCATAAAGTGCGTAATCTAACTCCCAGAGAACATTCACCAAATAGTGAAGAAATTGATGAACATAAGAAACTGTTAGACAAAATTAACAATACACTTTGGAATAAATATATTGAATAGGTTAACCAATAAAGATACAATTTGATTTTACTGAGAGCATTCTAATGGTAAGGTTTATAAGATTGTTATCTAATGTGCTAGCAGCATTAGCAGTTGTTTTTTTAGGTTATTGTTATTTCACTAAAAAAGGCATATTTGCTCCAGCAGCGATTCACAACGCGGAAGTTAAGATAGGCGGAGATTTTTCTTTAATTAATCAGGACGGACAGATTCTGCGCAGTAGTGATTTTAAAGATAAATACATGATGATTTTCTTTGGATTTTCCTCATGTAAAAGAATTTGTCCTATGAACCTTGGGATAATTTCAGAAACACTTGCAAAGTTAGATGAGAAAACTAACAACAAGCTACAAACATTCTTCATCACAGTTGATCCTGAACGCGATAGCACGGAAAGACTTAAAGAATTTCAGCAGCAATTTGACCATAGAATACAAATGTTAACTGGTGAAAGAGAAAAAATAGACGAAGTAGTTGCGAAATATAAAGTATATGCAAGCAAAGTAGACGGAGAAGAAGAAATCAACCATTCTTCGATAATATATCTTATTGGCCATGGAGGAAAATATGTTACACACTTTGCAGCTGATTTAAATTCAGATGAAAGTCAATCGGATAAGATTTTGGCTGAGATAAGAAAACACGTAAACTGAAATTATAGATTTTTCTGTTAATTAGTCGAGCACGCAACTGCATGAGCATTATAATTTAATCTCCACCGGGAAGACGCATTGGAATGACACTATTTGCTGTCTTCAAAAATAAGCATTCGTAAAGTTGTGCTTTTAACATGGGTTATCAGTTTAAAAATGTTGCTAATCAGCATATATGAATGTAATATTAATTAACATTCATAAACGAAGCAATACCATGGAAAATAGTTATAATGCCGATGCAATAAAAATCTTAAGGGGTCTTGATGCTGTAAGGAAACGTCCAGGTATGTACATTGGTGACACTAATGATGGATCTGGCTTGCACCACATGGTATATGAGGTTGTTGATAACGCAATAGATGAATCTTTAGCTGGATATTGTGATAAAATTGAAGTTAGCATAAATAAAGATGGTTCAGTATCTGTAACTGATAATGGTCGTGGCATTCCAACTGACCTTCATGAAGAAGAAGGAATATCAGCAGCAGAGGTAATAATGACTCAACTCCATGCTGGTGGTAAATTTGACAGTAATACCTATAAAGTTTCTGGGGGATTACATGGTGTTGGAATCTCAGTTGTGAATGCATTATCAAGCTGGTTGGAATTAACTATTTGGCGCAATAAGAAAGAACACTTTATGCGCTTTGAAGATGGTGAGTCTATTGAACCTTTAAAGGTAGTCAACGAAAATACAAACAAAAGAGGAACTAAAGTCACGTTCATGCCATCAACAGAGACTTTTAATGGCATTAATTTCAGTTACTCAACGCTTGAAAGTCGTATAAGAGAATTAGCATTTTTAAATTCAAATATCAACATTACTTTACGTGATCTGCGCAATGAACCATATACAGAATCTCATTTCAATCAGAGCAATCAATCTAAAGACAATTTTGGTACAGCGAATTTTGTGCGGTACTTAGATAAGAATAAGACACATGTAACTAAAATTGCCAGTATGAAAGGAGATGCAGAAGATCTTGGCATCAGCTTGGAAATATCGATGGAATGGAATGATTCCTACTATGAACATATGTTATGCTTCACGAATAATATAAGGCAACGAGATGGTGGTACGCATTTGGCAGGATTTAGATCTGCACTAACTAGATGTATCAATAACTATGCAACTAATGAAGGGTTTTTAAAGAAAGCAAAAGTAAATTTAACTGGAGAGGATGTTAGAGAAGGCTTAACTTGTGTTTTATCTCTCAAGATGCCTGATCCTAAGTTTTCTTCACAAACAAAAGATAAACTAGTTAGTTCTGAAGCACGTGCAGTTGTGGAGAGCGTAGTTTCTGATAAATTAAGCACGATACTTGAAACTGATCCAAAATTGGCAGCAAGCATAGTAGAAAGAGTAATCAGGTCAGCAAAAGGAAGAGAAGCCGCAAGAAAAGCACGGGAGTTAGTTAAAAGCAAAAACAATATTGATATTGCAACTCTGCCAGGAAAGCTTGCTGATTGCCAGGAAAAAGCCCCTGAGTTATCGGAATTATTTATAGTAGAGGGTAATTCAGCAGGTGGTACTGCAAAGCAGGGGCGTAATCGTAAAACACAGGCAGTGCTTGCCTTAAGAGGAAAAATTCTAAACGTAGAACGTGTAAGTTTAGATCGTATTTTTTCATCTGCAGAAATAGGCTCTTTAATTACTGCAATTGGTGCTGGAATAGGGAGTGAACACTTCGATATTGAAAAAGCTAGATATCATAAAATTATCATCATGACAGATGCAGATGTTGATGGTTCACATATCAGAACTTTGATTCTAACTTTCTTTTTTAGACACATGCGTGAAGTTATTGAAAAAGGCTACTTATACATAGCACAGCCACCCCTCTATAAAGTTACAAAGAATGCTAAAGACACTTATATTAAAGATGACGAAACTTTTGAAGAGTATATAATAAACTCAGCAGTTAAAAGATTAACACTAAGTGGTACAGCTACAGAATTTAACAACTTGCGCCTTATTTTGAATAAATGCGTTAGCATTTCTAATATTAGCAAAAATTATGATAGAGAAATACCACAAAATCTCTTAGAATCATTGCTAATTTTAAGCAAAAAGAAAGCACTGTTATCTGCTAATGAAATATTAAAATATTTAAAGTTAATGTATAGCGAATACACTTGGGAAGTAGAAATGAAAGATGAAGAAAAAGAAATTCACATCTCTAAATTATTTCAAGGATTGGCAGACAAATATATATTTGCACTTAGTATGCTTGAAGGCAAAGATATGCAAAACATATTAAGTTTGCTTGATGGTATAAGTAATTTATTTAATGGTGATTCATTTTTAAAGTCACAAGAAACTGAAATAAGAATCACTTCTCCAAGTACGCTTGCAAAAATAATAATGGACTATGGTAAAAAGGGTTTAACTCTGCAGAGATTTAAAGGTCTTGGTGAAATGAATGCTGATCAGCTATGGGATACTACGTTAAATCCTGAGGCTAGAACTTTATTGAAGGTTGAAATAAAAGATTGTGAAGAAGCTGATTCCATATTTTCAATACTAATGGGTGATATAGTTGAACCACGCCGTGATTTTATTAATAGCAATGCACTCAACGTGCATGATGTTGATATTTGAACTTTTAGCAAAATGTACGAACGTTACGGGTTTAAGCAAAAACTGTGTCATTCAAGTAGCTGATACTGGAACCTTATCGTCATGCCACCGCAAACCGTCATACCGCCGCAGTATCTCATCTGCTAACACGTAGCGGGATGACGGTTGTCAGGCTAGTACCTTCTCCTGTCATCCCAGTGCCCAGACACTGGAATCCAGTTTTTGATTGCAAGTGTTTCATTTTAACTAAAGCCTACACTCACCAAATCCAATGCATTTATTTGCAGTTAAGTTTTCTGGATTCCAGTGTCAAGCACTGGAATGACAAGGCTATAGGTTGCAAGCGAGACGTCATACCGCCGCGATATCTTTAGGCTCTGTGGACAAAATTTTAGAGAAGCCATACAAGAGCTCCAACAAAATTGAGAAAACCCATAAAAACCTCAGCAGTTTTATCAAATCTGGAAAAAATGTGCCTAAAATTTTTAATTTTACCAAAAAAACACTCAATCAAATGACGTTCTTTGTAGATATGCTCATCGTAATACCTTTGCACTTTTCGATTCAGTTTTGGCGGAATAACTACTGTACATCCCTTGTC
>JABFPS010000106.1:0-10478 GCA_022817285.1 Neuroscelio doddi
TTATTCATGTATATATAAAACTAAAAATAAAGATCTAAAGATTCATTTTTTTAACGTAATACACTTTTTTGTACTCATTTTCTTTTAGCTATATCGTATATAGTATTTTAATATCAATTCTGTTCACTTTATTTCATGTTATTTTTTGAGTATAATTTTTATTCAGTTATTGATTTTGGATTTTTATGAACCTCTGTATATTTATACGAATAACTGACGTCAATTTGATGTCAAAAAAAGATAAATCTTCAAAAATTTTGACATCAAAGAAACGCTAAATACATTAACATAATCCACATGAATTCGAATTAAAATATCACTTGCTTCAGTGATAACTAGAGCAAGTGATATTTTAGATCAAATTTATATCGATTTGATATATTACTGATGGCTCCTGTAGATGTTTAATATATTTTTCGTAAATGGATATTTTTTTAATTGAATTGACGTTAATCATACGTTCGAGATTTTAACTTTTCTTTACATTGCAATGCTTAGAAATCTAGTAATTATTTTTAATTTTAAATCAATATTAATATTTCGTACCGACAGTTTCGCGGTACAAGGTATCCTAAATTACTGATGGTGAAGTTTCAACAAGTTTTTCTGTAGTTTTCCATCACTTAGAAATTATAGAGTGGCTTACTGAACCTTATAATTTGTAATCTAAAATACCTGATGCTAGAAAATTATTAAGGTGTTTATTGGATTTACATAATCAATGATAAGATATTTTATGCTACAAAAATCATCTTAATATAGGTATATGATAGTATTCGTGAATGTAACTGATTATGGTCTTTATGATATCATAAAAAGTGAATAAAGTAAAGTACTACATTAGACTACTTCATAAATATATAATTTTTTGATCATTATAATGATTATAAAATCTGTTTCAAAAGGAAATTAATGATATATTTCTATAGAAATAGTTAATTGATATATTATGATTTATTTTATTTACTGTAAAGAAAAAATTTTGAACTCTTAAGCACATGTCATATCAATAGATGTTAATTGTGAATTATTGACATGATACTATTCTGATTTACAAAATGAACGAGACATTTTCGGTATTTTTACAACATAACAATCTTAATATATCAAATCATCACAGTGGAATAAAATATATTTAATTGTTTTCACAAATGTATTACATACATCATAATAAAACTTAATAAGTAGTACAATACAACTTATATCTTTTTACAAATTTTACTTTTTATATAATTATAATGCATTAAATATATATTTTCAGCTATTCTTTATTCTAGTGCAGTGGCAATATGTATAAATCCGTTGATACCAAAAATTTTAGACATTGTGAAGCCTTTGAATGTAGCTCGACCAGAAAATAACATGTTTTACTTACATTTACATATTTTTTCATACGATAAATTCGTTGTAATTTATTTTTATAGTGTAACCTTGGTCATAGTAGCAATTTACCACATGAAATTTGTAGTATGTCTACTTATTATGCAATTCCAGCACTGCTGTGCAAAGTTTTGTATAGTTGGGTAAGTTTCCAATAAAAAATATGTCATTTTATTAAAATCTTTTTCTCAACGGAACATGAATGTTCGCTGAACGTTGATTGAAGGTTTTCCATTAATGTTGTTAATATTTATATGACGTTTGCTTTTTCCTTACTCGTTACATCCACGAATATTACATGAAATTCTTCTCTGTGACATTTTAATAGAAAATGTTAATGATTCCCAATCTTAGAGGATGTAGTCTATATTATTTTACTGTATACAATATTTTAATAAAACTGTTTTTAAATGGTACTCGGACTTTATTATAGTGTGTCTTGAATCTTTGATACAGTATGTGAAGATTTTCTACTATTATCACTCAAACGTTGTCAAACACATCAAAATTCTGTTAAAGTTAAATTCTCATCAATCTATTATTATCAAAATTTAATTTATTAACTTAAACATATGCGACAAATGTTAAAGTATAAAAATAAAGCGCTGCAAACGTTCAATTAATCTTCACTGTACTTTTCAAGCTTTCTTGTGATGTTTAACTTTTAGTACAACTAAATAAAATAATAATAAAAAATTTTCTATGTGTAATAGATATATACTAGGTCTGTACATATAAAACCGGAATTTTTGAATAGAAAATACACGTTTATACGCTGTACAATTAATAGAATAATATCAATACATATGCAAAGTAACTGTTAAAATTTGTTTAATAATAAAATTATCTTATATAGATATAGATTGCAAAATTTGGGTAATAAAGATGTTAGATATACAAAAAACTACATGAATGAAGTTTTAAGTTATATCGATCAGATTGTTAAATATCACATAGGAACTGTTAGGTTTGTATACTATTATTTCAATGTTTATGATTTATCCACATAAATTATTTGCAGTTTATGCATAGTTATTCTATGCTAATTATATGAAAATTTTGGAAAATTAGTACTCCATATCTCTAGTTTTTAATGGATAAGAAGTTATAATTCAACACAAAACCATGTCATGTTAAATAATTTTGTTTAATCCTTTTTGAAATTATGGATATTTTAAAAGTAATTTTTCTCGAACAGCTTGTACTATAAGATAAAATACATTTTATTTTTCATTGAACAAATTATTAACTTCTTGCTTATTGCCAAAAAATGTAAAAACACGAATATACAAAACGATCATTTTACGAGTATTATTATGTGGTTGTGAAACATGGTTATTAACACTTCATAATAAGAACAAATTTAGAGTATTCGAAATGAAGTTCGTAAAAAAATACATGGCGCAGAGAAAAGATGATGAAACGGGAGAATAGTTTGAACTGCATAATCATAAGCTACATGCTTCGTAATCATCTCCATATATTGTTAGTATAATTAAATCTCGTAGATTACGATGGGCAGGGCGTGTAATACGAGAGTCAAATAATCGAAATGCATTTAGGGTTCTGACTAGTGAGAAAAAACTATTGAGCCGACCTAGACAAAGATAGCAGTATAATGTAAAAATGGATCTTAGGGAAATAGGGATAGAATCGATGGATTGGATAGAAATAGTGAAGTATAGCGATAAATGGCGTTCTTATGTTGCTACGATAATCAACTTCCCAGATTAATAATGCCACTGAATTAGTTATTAGATTACGCAAGGAATTGTGAATTATTTCATACATCATCACAATGTAATAAAATGTTCATATTTTAATTAAATAAACATGCTCCGAATGAAATTTCAATATATTATATTTTTCCTATTAATTTACCATTATCTAAACGTACATTTACACAAACGTCGAAACATCCTAATCATGCAATTTCAATTATTTCTAAAATTATTCATTAACATAAAGTTATTATCATCAAATAACTCTCATAATTCAATTGATTAATACTCTAATACAATGTATTTTTATACGGAAGTGAATGCAATTTGTACGAATCGTCTTTCCAAATCAATTTAACGTATTTTTTCGAGAGATCGTTAAAATATGCCTTATATCGAAACATCCAACCTTACTTTATACACAATGAGATACAATCATCCTATATCAATATTTTTTAATTATACATAGGTTTAAAGACGTTTTAATGAAGTACTTTGTACTAATATTGTCAGTTGGTGTATTACTGAATTCCATCATTTTAACCCTGATAATCTATACCGTAAGAATATCGCATAATTTTTCTATCACCTTAATTTGTCAAATTTTGAAAGGACTAATTTTTTAACAATTGTTTTAATGTATGAAAGTGTCATTTACAATTAAAACACACAATATGTCACCAAATATACAATTAACTGCTTTTATTTTCTTAATGTTTGCATATTTCTCGCACGATATGCTACAATGTTACTTATGAGGGGCGTTTTATAAGTCAGTGATGTTGATAAGATATGACGCTCAAATCGAAAATTTAGTTTTATTTTTCACATTTACCATCTGTTTTAGGCATACACACAAAGGGAATAAATTTGTTTTTTACTACAATGAAAATAAGTGAAATCCGTGTGTTAATAAAACACTGCTTTTTGCGTAGAAAAACCACAAAGGAAACTGAAGAAAAGCTGAAAAAGTATTATGGGAATTGTGTTCTATCGCATAGAATGGTTCATAAATGGTTCCCTGAATTTCGTTGTAGTAGTACGAGCACAAGTGATGCTGAGCGCTTGGAACATCCACTTGAGGACACGATTGAAGAGATGGTTAACAAAAACCACGATATCGTTTTGAAAGACCGTCGAGTGAAGGTACACGAGATAGTTGAGATGGTAAACATATCAGTCGAACGTGTATTTAATATCGTGTATGAACATTTGGACATGAGAAAGCTCTCAGCAAGATGACAGCCGTGTTTGCTGACAGTTAATCGAAAACGATATCGCGCGACCATTTCGAAACAGTGTTTGAAAATGTACAAACGCAATTTAAGTGAGTTTTTGCAGCGTTTCATAACCGTTGATGAAACATGGATACATCATTACACGTCAAAAACAAAAGAACAATCAAAACAGTGGATTGCTCCAAACAAACATGCTCCGAAAAAAGCAAAATCTGTTCCATCGGCCGATAAGATCATGGCCACAAATTTTTTGGATTTGCATAGTATAATTTTCATCGATTATCTGGAAAATGATAAAACGATAACAGGACCGTATTATGCATCTTTATTGAATCAATTTCATGCTGAATTGATGAAGAAGTGGCCCCATTGGCGAAGAAAAAAATGTTTTTCCACCGCTACCATGCACAATCACACTCTGGTGTAATTCCAACGGTCAAATTGCACGAATTACACTACGAACTCCTCCCTCATCCACCCTATTCTCCAAATTTGGTCCCCTCCGACTACTTTCCCTATCCAAACATAAAAAAATAGCTCTGTGAAAAGAAATTATCTTCGAACGTGGTCATTGCTGAAACAAACGGCTATTTTGAAGAGTTTGAGAAATCGTATTTTTTGGAAATCTTAAAGAAGTTGGAATATCATTGGATAAAGGGTACCGAGTTTAAAGGAGACTATATTGAATAATAAATCAAGTTTTGATTTAAAAAATAATCTTTTATTTAAAAATTACTGACTTATCATACATCCCTCATAGGTTTTTAATTTGAAAAAATTTAATCTATTCTCTAATTTACTAAACATGTATCATCATGTCATTTATAAATTTATTTAAAACTTCAATTAATATGCTAGTTATGCTTAATATGCTAGTTTCTGCAAATCAAAAATAACACTTCAATAAATAAAACTTGCAAACTTATATTATTTAAAAAATTCTTTAACATTGTACACAATTGAATAATAGATCAACATTTATAAACATTTCTTTCAAAAGCTTTCGAACACTAATTCTTGTTCAATTTATAAAAATATTTTAGGACATCCATATATGAACACCTTTGTCTATAAATTAAAATTATTTAATACATCTTCATGAAATGCTCAGCACTTAATACACAATTATATTTTTTCAATGTTTCCTTTGATGAAGAAAAAGAATAATTATCACAAAATTAATATTTGTTACTTTTTAGATACAAATTAATATAAAACATTTTAGTGAAATGTCTAAATTAATAATGATATTGTTTATTGCATTTCTAACAATTTATGTTTACTGTTATTTGGGCGAACAGATAATGCAGCACAGCAAAAGTTTAAAATACGCTTGGTAAGTATTTATAAATGCATGAATAATTATAAATTAAATGAAAGTTTCATGTAATTTTCCGTTTAATTTGGAAAAATTTTCAGTTTTGCTTATATCTAATCCAAATTTGGGCATTATATTTTGTGCTAATTTTACTAGTATTTTTATACATCTGAAACCAAAAAATATTAATTAATATCTTAGTAATAGTCATAAATGTCATATTTACATAGATATCTTCAAAAAGTTGCTTAAGCATTAGTCATGTTTGAATGATATTTTCTAGAAATATTCTTAAACTCTGCCTTAATAATTTAGGAAAAATCATTTTGCATTTTATATATTATTCTTAGAAAAAAATCATTACATAAACATTTATATTTGCCTTTTTTACCTAACATTAAGACAAAGTTGAAGATAATTACTTTTAAAAAAATCATTTAAATCTCGGTATAGTTAATACAGTAGTATTAACTGTACCAAAGTGGAACCAAATAAAGCTCCACACACGATTCTAATGTATAGAGGCAGGCGCCAGTTCCAGATTACAGACAAAGAGGGCAACGAGGGTGAGAGAATATCGGATGCTCATCGGTACACAAAATACAGGTAAGTTGCAACAATAGAGAAATTACAGATTTGTGTGACTAAATAGTTCAGTGCAGGCAAGTTTTTCATTTGAACATATTCTGCACGTGAAATACAAGTAAGTTACTAAAATAAAAGGAAAAACAAAACAAATTTTATAAATATAAGGATACAATAGAACGTTTACAATAAAGTTTATATACGTATCAACAAAATTGTATCGTATTAATGTGTAGCTGAGAGTAATAATATTTTCATTTTATTATTCCGTGTATATTTTTATTATAACAACTCAATAACCATTTTTATTAACTCAGAATCAGAAAAGAGGAACAACAAAGTTTTCAAAGAACAAATGTCAACTGTGAAGTATAACAGAACTAGAAAATGAATATGATTTACATGTGCTAAATACACGTGGTAGGGAGAAAAAGGAGGATATTGTAAATACAGGTGTATAAAGTAATATGAAACAACAAAACTGCAGTGTGAATTATTTAATTTCATATAAGTACACTTCATAATTGTAAAGCACTACACGTGTAAATATGCGTTATAATTATTTTATTTAATATAAGTGCATTTAATATATTTAATATAACTATACATTAATACGATAAAATCTTGTTGCTACGTATGTAAACTTTATTGTAAACATTCTATTGTATATTTATATTTATACAATTTGTATTATTTTTTCTCTCATTTTCGCAATTTACCTGTATTTCATGTACAGCATACATACAAATGACGAAACTTGCCTGTACTGAACTATTTGGTCAGACGAATCTGTAATTTCTCCATTGTCGCATCTTATCTGTACTTTCTGTACCGATGAGGATCCGACATTCTCTCTTCCTCCTTGCCTTCCTCGTTTGTAGTGAGGAACTGGCTCCAGACTCCATCCATTAGAATGGCGCGAGGGGCTTTGTTTGGGTCCGCCTGAATACAGTCAATACTACTATTCACAGCTAACGCTTAAGTATCCTTCTGAAGGTACCTATATAAATATAACAATTATTACAGTATTGAGAAATATGTTTTTGGTTTTGAATGTGTAAAAATATATGTAATAGCACAAAACTATGTGTCAAATTTAGTTTTGCTATATTCAAAACTGGAAATTCTGCCAGTTTCAGTGGAAAGTTACCTTAAATACGTGAAATAGAAAAATACATTTGTAAAGTCATACCTTTATGGTCTTTTAGGTAAAGTGAATTTTTTATTTTACAAATAATTTTAGTTTTAAGAATTCCACTTACATCTTTCTACATGTAACCATTCGACTAATGCCATTAAGAGCAAATTATTATTTCTCGATGTGATTAAAACAATGCTGGGCATTTATAATAATTTTTTTTAATTTGAAAATAAATGAGTAGTGAAAAACTATGTCACACATTTTTAAGCTTCTGAATATTATTAAAAATTATACTAAAATTTTCAGTTATTAGACAAATCATGTATCTAGATGATTTTCATTAAATATATTATTATATTTAGACTTTATAATATTATGATTAAAATTGCATGCATTTGCTTGATTGCATTTAAATAACTTTTTCTAATATAACAATAATAATATATTGTAAAATATTTTCATAATACATTTTATTATATGATGATACTAGTGAAAAAACTTTTCAGAAAATTTCAAAAATAAACTTCATTCAAATATACATTTGTTTTTTCTTTTCTGAAAAATATACTAATATGAGATTTATAAAGAATTTGAGAAACTTTTCTTGAGCAATTTAAGTAAATAAAATTCGTAAATGCTGATTCAATGAAAAAAGAAGTATTAAAGCAATGAATTTGACTTTTATGATAATTTATATTTATCTACACTTCTTATCTTCAGCTATCATTCGATGTGGTATAACATGCCTACAAATATACAGAAGTCTTTGAATGTAATACAATTTAGATGTAACAAGTATTGTATTATTACTACTTATGGCTCAATATGGACTGCTTCGCTTGAATTTTATATTAAAGTAGCTATTCCGATGCTCATAAACTTACTTCGATGATTATACAATATGAATGTAATATTAACAGAATTCCGGAGCCGTGAACTAAATCTAATGTGAAATTGTTGTCTTTAAGTTGGAACTAAAATATGAAAAAACATAATTTTACTTATAATAGTTTTTGTATTTTGCACATTCGTATTAAGAAAATTTCGGTGTTCTGTTTTACCTACTATTTTTCTCGTGTTAAATTATATATTGTATAAAAGTTTCTGCTTTTTGCACGCATGCATGAAGTCAGAAGATAGTTATTTGAATATATTAGAACAGTGTAAAATCACCAGCAAGGAAAACGTTGTTATCAAACTCTAATGTTCGAGTAAACATTTTTTGTTTATTTCTAAATATTTTAATTATGCTGTTGCCATTATAAAGTATTCTAATATATTCAAACAATTGTTTTTTGATCTTCATAAACGTGTACAACACGCAGAACCTTTTGTATGAAATAAAATTTTTCACGAGAAAAACCATCTATAACACAGGATTCCAAATGGTCAAAACAATTTTTCATTTCTCTTATATATTTTCAAGTTTCTGAAAATTATTATAAATGTTTAACAATGTTTTACTGAGTTCAAAAAATGGTTGTGAACTTTACCATCTGTGTACAAAATGTAAAAACTAACTAAACTAACTCTATGGCTTTAAAGAACTCAAAAGTTCATCGCCGCAACATGAGCCCTCCACGTTTCTCTATCCAGAGCTATTTTCAACGAATCACACTGTTCTATTCCTATTTCATTTAAATATAATCTGACATTGTCCTGCCATCTTCGTCTTGATCTACCCAATGTTCTGTTTCCATTAGGTTTACCAGACGTTACCCTAAAAGCGGTTCTAGTATTTCCCATACGTGCTACATGTCCTGCCCAACGTAACCTACGAGATTGAATTATTCTAACAATATCGGGAGATGAATACAAAGCATGTAACTCATCATTCTATAATCTACGCCATTCCCCTGTTTACTCTTCTAATTTTGCGCCATATATTTTTCTAAGAATTTTACTTTCGAATACCCTAAACTTCTTCTCATCCTGAAGCGTGAGTAACCAGGTATCACACCCATATAAGACTATCGGTAAAATAATTGTTCTATATATTCTTACCTTCAAATTTCTTGAAATTAATCGAGACGATAACAACTCACTCATTTAGAAGTAGCACGTATTACCTGATCGTAACCTTTTTTAAGCTCTACCCTAATATCATTTTTGCTGGTAATCATAGTTCCAAGATACTTAAACTCGTCAACCCTCTGAAATGATTAATTATCTACTTCTAAATTTTCATGTCTATATTCGGACTGGTTTCTTACGTTGACGATATATTATGTTTTCTGCACAATAACTTCTAGACCAATTTCTCTACTAGCTTCAATGAGAGATTCAACATTTCTAATAACTGCCTCTTTGGAATCTCGTATCAAATCTATATCATCAACATACGCAATAACTTCTACGATCCCATTCATTTCCAAATCTACGTTATTGTTTGGGACCTGTCTTACAGCATATTCTAAAGCAATATTAAAAAGTGACGGCGTAAAAGCATCTCCCTGTTTGAATTCACTATGAATTATGAATTAGAAATGGGTCCGAAATCTGATTACACATACGTACTTTACCCTTTGTATCACTCAAACACAATTGCAGAAGTACGTCAACTTCTTCGAAATGCCAAAGCGAACCATAATCTCATATAATTTATCTCTCTTAATTGAATCATATGCCTTCTGGAAGTTAATAAACAATTGATGAACTGATTCGTTATACTCCCACTTTCTCTGCAATATCTGGCGCATAGTGAAAATCTGATCGATTGTGGATCTATATCGTAAAAATCCACAATGGTATTCTCCTATTATTTCTGATGTATATGGAATAAGCATTTTTAAAATTATGTTCGATAAAATGTTATAACATGTAGGTAAAAATGAAATGTCTCTATATTTGTTACAGCCAGTTTTATCACCTTTTTTAAAAATAGGTATAATTATAGATTCTGTCCACTCTTCGGGTATTTGTTCTGTTCTACAAATTGCTACTATAAGTTTATGAATTTGTGTAATTACTTCGTAGCCTCCGTATTTTATTAATTCTGGAGAAATTGCATCTACACCTAAAGCATTATGATAATTAAATTTTGCAATAGCTAATTTGATTTCTATTATACTAGGTTCTTCTACTAATATCTGAGC
>JABFPS010000107.1:0-10406 GCA_022817285.1 Neuroscelio doddi
TGATTATACAGTTCTTCTCCTATTGCTCTACTTTTTCCTGACATAAACTCCATATTTATTCTTTCTAGCCTCAATTATTTATAGTTTTTACTATTTGTCTATCTATTAGTGGAGATTGGTATTAGTAAATTAGTCTACTTTGAGGAGTTTCAAGACATAAATTTAGCAATTAGTAAAGAAAAGCTTCTAAAAAGCTGGCAGAGAAAATGGAAAATAAACTTAATTGAAAAAACAAATCAAGAATGGAAAGATTTATATGATGAAATCGTATCTGGATTCCAGTGTCAAGCACTGGAATGACACCATTTGTTGTGCAAATTACCTTTGTAAACAAATGTTCGTACAGCTGTGTGTCACGCACTTTGCTTCAATATTTGCACATTAGCCACTCCCCTGAACAGATACCTCAATTTTGAATTAGGTAATGAAGGAAATATTAACTATACTTCTTTGTTTATATTTCCTATTCACATATATTAATATTTTACTCACTTAAAGCAGGCTAACTGCCGTTATTAATATTTTTGTAATAAAAATTGTATATGGTGCATATAATCAAATTAAGAGGAAGATTGTGGAAATTACGCCATCAATAAAAAAAGAATTGAAGCAAAGTATTCTATATATTTGCCTAGAAAAATGCAAAAGTGCATTTTGGTTTATCTTTTGGTTTAGTGCAGGAATCAATTTATTAATGTTATTCCTACCACTTTATACCTCTCAAGTGCTTGATCGGGTGATATCAAGCGAAAGTGTATCAACACTAACTATGCTGACAATTATCACTTTATCTGCATTTGCATGTTCTGCAATGCTTGAAACTTGTCGATATTTAGCCATGGCAAAAATAGGTGATTGGATCGATAAAACTGCAACACCAGATCTGATAGTAAGGTCAATCAGGCTAACGTCAGTGCAGAGCTCAACTTCAAGTGGTGAAGCAATACGAGATCTCGGGGTAATAAAAAATTTCATTACAGGAAATGGTATATTTTCACTGTTTGATACTCCATGGTCGTTAATTTACCTTGTTGTGATTTTCATGATACACACCTCCACGGGGTTTATAGCTATTGCTGGAATCATTATATTAGTCTCTATGGCAATATGGAATGAACTTGCCACCAAACGAATATTACAAGAAACCAACGAAGAAACTATACGGAATATCAATGCCATAGATGTTGCAACAAGAAATGCAGAAGTGGTTGAAGCTATGGGTATGTCAGAATTCATAGTCTCTGATTGGTGTAAACGAAATGATCAGAATCGAGCAATGCAAATTAAAGCACAAAATCGCTCTAATGTAATTACTGGAATCACTAAGTTTTTGCGCTCAACTCTGCAAATATCAGTAATTGGAACAGGTGCATTACTTGCAATTACAGCTCATAAAACTGCTGGTAGCATCATCGCTGCTTCAATTTTAATGGGTAGAGTATTAGCACCATTTGATGCTGCGGTTCATACTTGGAAGTTTTTAAATCAGGCTAGAATGTCATATGGAAGGCTACAAAGACTTATATTAACATCGCCAAAAAGAGAGCAAACGATGGCTCTACCAGAACCTGAAGGAAAATTGGAATTTGATAGAGTATTTTTTACTCCTTATGGAAGCAATAAGCCGACAGTAAAAGGAATATCATTTATTATAGAACCAGGGGACGTAGTAGGTGTGATTGGTGCAAGTGCTTCTGGTAAATCCACTATCGCAAAATTAACTGTTGGTGTATGGAAGCCAATATCTGGTGTAGTCAGACTAGATGGCGCTGATGTATATACTTGGAATCGAGAAAATTTTGGTAATTATGTTGGCTACTTACCTCAAGATATTGAGTTATTTAACACTAGTGTCAAAGCTAATATTGCTCGCATGAGACCAGATCCAAATCCTGAAGAAATAATCAAAGCAGCAAAAATTGCAGGAATACATGAACTAATACTAAGCTTACCAAATGGATATGATACAACAATAGGAGGTCCTGGAGGGGTAACGCTCTCTGGCGGCCAAAAACAGCTTCTTGGACTTGCCAGAGCTTTTTATGGTCACACAAAACTTTTAGTACTTGATGAACCAAACGCTAACTTAGATAGCAATGGAGAGGCATGCTTAATTAATGCAATTGGCATTGCAAGAAAGCAAAATACTACTACTGTTATCATCACTCACAAGCTACCGTTATTGTCCATAGTTGATAAGGTGATCCTCATGTCAGATGGTGTCATTTATGCTATGGGACCAAAAGATGAGATTTTGAGCAAATTAGTTGCTCCATCATCAAATACCACAGAAGATGAGCGCTCTTCAGCAAATGGTTAGTTTACTTACACTAAATTCTGTATCTGAAATAACAACTGTTCCAGTATTTGTTTACCATTAGAAATGATATTACAAGAATAGTAAATAGACTAATAACTCCTATTAATTAAAGTTAATCGGCAGATATAGCTAAAGTGGCTTAGGTTTACCTACAATTTGAAAAACAACAAATTCGTCTTAATGAATTTTCTTAATTTGTTATCTAAATAACTTAATATTAGTAGTAATTTTATAAAAAAATTATAATATAAATAATGTTGCTGCGAAAATTTATAACAATATTTCCCTCTAACGTTTAATGAATTTCAATAAATTGCCTTTTTAATTCTAGATAAGTATATGCTTTGTTAATATGTTTAGTTCAAAATCCAAAAGTAAGTTTATGCTTTCTATTGGAGAAGAAGGCATAATGTTACTATATTTTAAAAATAATACTTTAAATAAAAGGTATTTTGTTAAGGGCAAAAACGATAAAGCAGTTTCCGATTTAATTTCATGTCTTTCGTCAGATAAAAAAGCACCTTTATACCTGGTGCTTAATCATGCAGATCAAAATTACTCGCTACAGTTTATTACAAGGGCAAACAAGATTAGTGCCTATCTATCAGCAAAAACAAAGATGGAGCATTTTTCTCGTAATAATGACATAAGTTCAGTTTTTTTGGTTGAGAAGCCAAACAAATTCAATCAAAACTGGTGCTATCTTCTTGTTTCATCAAAAGCAAAGCATTTAGTAGAATATTGGTTGAATGTGTTTATTGAGATAGGCTCCAACTTTAAGGGAATATTAATGTTTCCTATAGAAATAAGTAATATAACAAAAAAGATTCTACATAAAGATCCTAATAATTGGAAAATTATAGTTGCTGCAACTAAAACGGGAGGCTATAGACAAGTGGTTCTTAAAGAGAATCAAATGGTATTTACGCGTTTAACATCATTTACTAATGATAATTTACCAGGAATTATTGCTGGTGGAATATATCAGGAAGTGCAAGATACTATTCGATCCTTAACTAAGTTTGGGTTTGAAAAAAATAACCCTATCGACCTTTGCATCATAGTGTCAGAAGATATTAAAGCTAGTTTATCAGTCATAAATTTTTCAGAGAACAGTGTGAACATATTAACTCCATATGAGTTAGGCAAACTATTAGGAGCAGAACTAGCTATAAGTGAAAAAGATAACTTTTGTGATACCATAATTTTGTTTCATAGCTTTAAGAATAAATTAGCAGCTATTTTTAATACAAAGGAAACTAAAGAATTTTATCTATTCAATTATCTTTATTTAAACTCTCCTCAAATTTTTCTATACTTCGCTTTGGTTTTAGTTGTAATTAACGCCCTTTGTTTGCTAAATTTGTATTCAAACTTCAGTGTCGCTAATAATTTATCTGCAAAGCAGAACACCTTAAATAACCAATTAACAAAACTTAGCCAAAGCTATAATGTAAAAAAAATAGATGAAATTTATGATTTTATTAATATCAATAATATTTTATCAAAAATAGAATACTCTCCTCTTACACAAGTTAAGTATGTAGAAAAGTTAAAAGTACCAGGTATAGAGCTTCGATCATTTGAATGGAATTATAATGAGGCAAAAAGTTATATTACCACAACTTTAAAGTTTAATTTTCAATCCGGTAAAAATATTTCTCATCAATACGAGAAACTACGAAAAAATTTAAACGATAATTTTCGTACCTATGACATTAATATTTCTAGCTTACCTGCTGCTAAAGAGCAAAATCTATCTATTGATGTTGAAATAGGAGAGGCAATGTAGATTAATGACTATCTCTCAATTAAAAAGAAAAGCTACAATTCAGTTTATATCGTATTTGTTATTATCTGTTGGATTAATAGGGTTATTAACATATGTTGTTATCTATAACGAAAAGGTTTATAATAAAAACCAAATTGCGATTGATAAAATACGTTCTATTAATTTACAGATTACTGGAATTCAAAAAAAGGAAGTTGTTCTAAATAAAAACCTAGATTTATGGAAAAAAATTTCTTCTTCAAATTTACACAGTAGCAGATACATTGCAAATTTAAATTTCGAGCTTAGCAGGTTATATAAAAAGTACTATATATTAGAACCTGAAATATCAATTTCTATACCCGAAGAAGTTGAGCTCCACAACAAAAGTGAACGCACAAAAGTAATAAAAAGTGAAGTGGTCCTAAATTTAAGTTCAATCAGCGATAAGCATATTTTTTTATTTCTACAGTCTATTCCAAATCTGCCCGGTTATGTTATGATCAAATCTCTTATTTTAAACAAGCAGAGAAATATTGATGCTGCAACTATGAATCAAATTTTGAATGGTAATATGATAGAGATAGTGAGAGTTAATATAGTCTTTGATTGGTATACTATATTAAGTAGATAAGGTGATGAACATAAAGCTGTTTTTTATTTTTATGCTACTCATTTCCAATGTTAATGCATATTGCAGTTGTGAAGATATCATAGAAAGCATAGAAATTTGTAAGGAGTATTCTTGCCGACAATATATTGGCAACGAAGATTTTATTGAGCATAAAATATTAGGATTAAATAGTGGAAATTTATGCGTATATATAGAAAAACAAGGTGATGATGAAATGGTTTGTCATCATTCTCAGTATGGAATGATGATAGAAAAAAGATATTTTGAAAGTATTCTTAAAGTTGGCAATCAAGAAATCGATGATTTTATTGATATAGCAAATTTGCGTGCAAAAGAGTGTTTCTTTATCAACAATCAAAAACTAAGCTATACAGATCGGGACGATATAATAAGAGAAGCAGTGGAAAGTGACTTTGACGTTTTGTCACAATATAGTAACGTAAAAAGCATTTTTTTTGATGAAGAGCCAGTTAATAGAATGGTCAATGAAATGGAAAAGTTCAATTTACGATCTTCAAGAGCTGCAAAAGAGGAGGTATCAGATAATTTCAACGGTAAGGTAGTGAGTTTAGACTCAATTTTATATCTTTCTCCCGATACATGGAAAATATGGGTAAATGGAAAGCTGTTTATAAATACTAAGGATTTAAAAGTGCACTCAGTCACTGAAAATTATGTGACTTTTGTATGGGCCGTAGATCAAAAAGCAATAAAAAAGCATGCGAATGATTCTCAAAATGTATATTTTGGATATGGGAGTATTATGTTTACGCTTTATCCAAAACAAAAATTTGACTTGGATAGCTTATCTATTAAATAATTTAGTATATAGCCAAAGTGACTTAGGTTTACCGACAATTTGAAAAACCGTCATCCCGCTGCTTGTTAGCGGGATCTCAACATAGATACCGCGGGTGGGTAGCTATATATGCGCTTGTAGCTCAGTTGGATAGAGCGTTGCCCTCCGGAGGCAAAGGCCGTGGGTTCGAATCCCTCCAAGCGCACTTTTAATTAAATTTGACAATAGTACTTTCACATAAGATAATAAAGGGATTTATTTAGAGCATAATTATGTCTGGTGGTACCATAAACAAAGTCATATTAGTTGGTAATTTAGGAAAAGATCCTGAAATTAGGACTACACAAAATGGAAAAGAAATGGCAAGTTTTTCAATAGCCACGTCTGAAAGTTGGACTGACAAACTTTCCGGTATGCGCTCTGAAAAGACAGAATGGCATAATATTGTAATTTTTAGTGAAGGATTAGTAAAAATCGTCAAAGATTTTGCACGCAAAGGCAGTAAAGTTTATGTTGAAGGTTCTTTGAGAACTAGAAAATGGACTGACCAAAACGGTAGTGAAAGATACACAACAGAGGTGGTTCTATATAATTTTAATAGCGCTCTTACTCTCTTGGATTCGCGACCAAATTCCGATTACAAGCCAAGTGAATACAAGCAAAATGAAACAGAACAAAAAAATAAGCACGAAAGTTTTGACAACGATATAAAAGATGAACTGATCGACGATGAAATACCATTTTAACAATTTAAATTGAAATCTACATTTTTATGGACTGCTTGTGTTACTCCCTTTAATTACAATGGGGATAGCATAGATTATAGCAGTTTGCAGCGTTTACTTACAATACAAGCTGAAGCTGAAAATGGTGTAGTGTTGCTAGGTAGCACAGGTGAAAGCCTATCGCTTACTGATTCTGAAAAGCGTACATTAGTTGAATTTGTATGTAAGCTAAAATTAAATACGAAAATTATAATTGGTGTACCAGGAGTGAATCTATATCAAACTCTTGAATGGCTTGATTTTTGCAAGGGTATGCCTATTCATGGCTATCTAATGACAACTCCCATTTATGCAAAGCCTGGAATCATGGGGCAGACTTTATGGTTTGAAAAGCTGCTTGAAAAAGCACATGTACCGGCTATGTTTTACAATATTCCATCGAGAGCAGGAGTGAGTCTTTATGCTGAAACTGTACACAACTTATCCAGCCACGAAAAATTTTGGGCTATCAAAGATTCCAGTGGCACCGTTGGTACTTTAGCTCAGTATAAGAAAGTTGCTCCAAATATTGAGGTCTTTTGCGGAGATGATAATATGATATCCGATATGGCCGCTTATGGTGCGGCTGGTCTGGTTTCCGTTGCTTCCAATGTTTGGCCACATGCAGCACATGAATATGTTAAGCAATGCCTACTGTCATTCCAGCACGTAACTAGAAAAAAAACAACTCCTCAAATGACAGGAAATGACATGAAAAGTTCAACAGATATCTGGCAACAAGCTTGCAAAGCTCTATTTATTGCCAGCAACCCAATACCCACTAAAGCACTTTTGCATGATATTGGTCTTATAGAACATCAAACTGTCCGCCTACCACTCAGCACAGAAGACTTGCCTTCCGTTGAAACATTAAGGCAAGCTAATGAAATTATCTTCGGGTGAGAGGATTGTCAAACATTTCAGGATACCAGTATCCTGCATCAATACCATCAATTTTCATAGAGGTATCAGGCATTGCTTTATCGATCAACAATTTAAAAGGAATATAAGCAATAGAACCTACCACAGCAGCTAAAGCACCTATAGCTGCTGGTGATGTAAAGCCAAGAGCAACCAATCCTGCTCCTATCCCAAATTTAACACCAGTATACGCAATTGCTTGCACTATTTCTTTTGAATAGTCCTTAAAGTCCGAAGTTGAGAGTTTTGCTATTAAACCTATTGCACATATTGCACGTAACGATGATAATAGCAACCCAGCACCAACCATTCCACCTGCAACAAGAGGTGACAAACCAGAAATAGAGCTTATAGCGTAATTTGTAACAATTCCATCAATAGCTCCTAAGCCTGCTATTACCCCCTCGCCACTATTCTACAGATTATTCCCTCTATTGCTATCGTCCCTATTATATCTTGAGATCCACTCATAATTTCTATCTCCTTATTAACATTTAATTAAGGCTCACATATTAACACATTATAGTCAATATATTTTATACCATTCTTTCAGGGCTTTTTAATTGACTTTGAGCACACTTCAGTCTATACAATTTTAATATCTTAAGCTATAAGACATGTCAGATCTATAGCTAAAGTGACTTAGGTTTACCAATAATTTGAAAAACAAAAATTCGTCATTCCGCTACTTGTTAGCGGAATCTATACTGCGAATAAATCGTGGTATGACGTGTTGCTTGGGTCAGTATAGGACCTGTACCAGCACCATGACCTTACCCAGAAAAAATGGAGAGAAAGGAGTTTTTTTGTGGTAATGACCCTACCCAATCAATCTGTAACCGTTCACATATTTCCACTTAATTCTTCAATCTCACTAATAGAAAGGTCAGTAAACTTGACAATAGTGTTGACATCAACATTATTAGCCAGCATTGCTTTTGCAACTTCAATTTTTCCTTTCTCTATACCTTTTTGTATACCTTTCTCTTCAGCAAGATCAAGTCTGTATTCAAGAATGGCTTCTTCTTTGCGTAGATCGATTATCCTTTCTTCATAGGCTACTAAATCTTTTTCGTTCCAACGAAACTTGTCTAATTCATCATATGCTAGCTTTATTATTGGCGCTTTTTCTGCTATCTCTTTTAAGTCCTCTTCTGTTGTTTCTTCTGCATATTGTTGTCTAAGTGAAGAAGGTCGCCCCTCCTCACTCGACTTCAAAACCGTACGTGAGACTTTGCACCTCATACGGCTTCTCTCCAATTTGGTGCTTTTCATGCACACCTCCTGTGTAATTCATCGTGACAATGTCCATGTAACAAAGATAAGTTTTTGATCATATTGTTTCGTCTATTCCGGTCTTTGTGATGCATTTCTATTGTATCATCACTTTTAAACCATAGTCTACAATTATCGCATTTACTTTGTTGCAACCTCAATAATTTTATTACTCCTAGTGACTTATCTGGTATTTTTCTCAGACGTTTACCCCAATATACCCAATCACCATCATATGGGGATCTGGTTTTTTGCACTTTGGTATGTCGTTTAATAACATGATCGCTGTGTATAGTAAGACGTATCTTGTTACTTGTCATAAAGCGCCAGTTTTCGTTATTATACTTCTTAAAGTACCTTCTTTTTATCCAGCATCTCCCTTTGTTTGGGTGCCTAAAAACTGCCCACTTCCAGAGTTTTCTATGCATAATATTATCCAATGAGCTAAAGATTTTACATGAAACTACCGAGGAGTAATATTGACTCCATCCTCTGTTTATTGGATTGAGATCCTTTATCACCCGTTCTTGTGGTGCTCCACGCATTTCTCTGAGCTTATGTTTAATAGCTAGTGTATGCTGTTTTATAGAATTACGACTTGGTTTACTTGTAACCTTTCTTACTTTCTGTTATTGGATATTGTCTTATTGAAAATCCAAGAAAATCAAATCCTGGTTTTGTTTCGTCAATGGTTCTTAATGTATGAGAAACTCTTGTTTTAGAGGGCTTTAATTTTAGTCCAATGGTTTCTAACCATTCTTCAACTAAAATTTTTGTTTTAAGAATAATCTCTTCATTTTCATGTATGATGACAAAATCATCACAGTAGAAAATTACACTAATAGACTTTTGCGCGTTTTTATGCGATATCTTACCATATTTTCTTTTCATGCATTGAAAGAGTTCGTTTGTTAATGCTTTTTTGACATGTTGCTCTAATCCGTGTAATGCAACACAAGCTAGCAACGGTGAGATCGTTCCTCCTTGAATTGTACCACGTTTTGTGGATTGAAGCTTTCCATCTTTCATAACACCCGCTCCTAACCATCCTCTTATGATTTTCTTTAACGTTGGTGTGGTATTGAGCTTTTCAAGCAGTTTATTATGGTTAATATTGTCAAAGCATCCAGAAATATCAGCATCTAATACATATGCTGTTTTCTGTTTTAGCACATCAAATATGGCTTCAATTGCATCATGACATGATCTACCAGGTCTAAAACCATAAGTGTTTGGCTCAAGTTTTGCCTCCCATTCTGGTTCTAAAGCCATTTTCACAAGTGTTTGTTTTGCTCGACACGATATAGTGGGTATACCAAGTGGGCGATGCTCCGATGGCTTACCAGGTTTTGGGATCCAGACACGTCTTGATGGCTTTGCTTTTCCTTTTATATCTAAAGAATATGATAGTTGTAATCTTTCTTTTTGATTAAGGTTAGCTTTTCCATCAATACCTGCAGTCTTCTTCCCCCTATTGTCCTGTGTTACTTTCCTAACAGCGAGTGTTTTTGCACTTGTTGATTTGAGTAATAATCTCTGAAGATTATGCATCTTTTTGATATCATTACATTTAGAAGCTTGGTAAATTCGTTTTTGTAGCTTAAATGAAGATTTCTTTAGCTTGCGCCAAGGAATTCCATTCCATTCATACCTAACTTTTTGCTGGTCCATAACATATTCACTACTATTCACCACTTTACCTTCCAAATTAAAGTGTTTACGTCTGCATATCCCAGATATTACTTTGGGCATTAGCTTCTTAAACAATCCTTCCACATAGCAGCTTGTGGTTGGCTACTAATACCAATCTCCACTAATAGATAGACAAATAGTAAAAACTATAAATAATTGAGGCTAGAAAGAATAAATATGGAGTTTATGTCAGGAAAAAGTAGAGCAATAGGAGAAGAACTGTATAATCA
>JABFPS010000108.1:0-10404 GCA_022817285.1 Neuroscelio doddi
AATTTACTCTTTTTCAAGAGTCTAAAACATTTACAGTGAATAACGAATCATTTTTATATTAATTTCTTAAGTTCTGACTTTATTGCATGTGGGCTAATAATATTTGGGTATTATTTGTTCTACTAATGAAAATATACTGGAGAATGAGGAAATAAATAATTAATTCATAAAAATAGATTCACCAAAACGTTAAACATGAATAAATAAAATATCAAGCACAATTAAAGAAAATTGTAAGGTTGCCGATCAGCTCTAACCTTATTAATTGTTGAATCACGTTATAGTTACTTGTGACAACGATGAGCGGCGTTATACATAGAGAAAATCTGAAGAACTGTTATCGATTTTACCAAACTTTGTTGTATCAGTAATGCTGTAAAATACTGTTTTTCTACAAATGTATCCTGTGCCCTTTCTTTACATTTTATATACGAGAATAAATAACTGAAGGTTATCCGGAAATATAAAAGCATTATATTGAATCATTAAACGGTCAAAAATACTAAAAATGAAGATTTATTAATAATTTATTAAAAATACCACCATCTGACTATTAACAACGAACTTTAATTACTTATTCTTTTTTGAGTCCTTGTGATAAATATTGTTGAATAAATCTTAAAAATCGAAAAAGCATTTTTTAATTGCAGCATTTATGTAGTAAATTGGCGTTTCCAGAGTGTTTTTCCATATTTTAAGAATGGATGTCCAGTCTTCATCAATGCTTTTAATATGTAGAAACATTAATGTAAAGTAAAATGTGTGTAGAATATGCAACTTGACATACCTTTACGATGTTAATTATGAAAAATTTGTTCGATTTTTATAAAATACGAATCGGAAATCCAAACATCAGTAAGAATAATAGCGTTTTTCCGTTTTACACTTATAAACGCACACTTCATACGGTAACTTGATACAGTACCTTTGATATAATAATACCATATGTACTGATGCTTGAAAGTGCAGTTCGTATTTTGCGAAAATAGAGACAAATTTCATAATTATAGTTGTAAATATGTGTCAAACTGTACATTCCACATACGAGGTGTATTCAAAAAATAACGGGAATTTTCGTTTTTTGAAAAGAATTTTATTTATTCGTCTACATCATCGTTATTCCCTTCAAAATAGTCCCCATTAGATATTATACACTTATGCCAGAGCTTCTTCCAATTCCCGAAACACTTCTGGAATGCGATCTTTAAGGTAGCATTTAGCTCTCTCAGCGATGTGCTTTTAATCTCATCTATGCTTGTAAAACGATGGCCCTTTAAGGTTCTCTTTATTTTTGGGAACAGAAAAAAGTCACACGGGACCATGTCTGGCAAATATGGAGGCTGAGGCATCATAACAGTGTTGTTTTTAGCCAAAAATTTACGAACAAGCAACAAAATTTTTGAACAAATTTTGCTGCCACATGTTTCATACCAAAAACATCCGAAAAAATTTCATGACATGATCCAATTGATATACCAACATCATCAGCGACTTCTCTGACTTTGATTCGGCGATCATTCATAATCATTTCTTTCACTTTTTCCTCGTTCTCATCGGTTGTTGATGTGCAGGGGCGTCCAGGGCGCTCGTCATCTTCAACGTCTTCACGGCCTTCTTGGAAACGTTTATACCACTCGTAAACCCTTGCTTTACTCATAGCAGACTCACCAAAAGCAATATTTAACATTTCTAAAACATTGCTGCACTTAATTTCATTCTTATAGCAAAATTTATTGCAAATTCTCTGATTCATTTTTTAAACAAATAAATAATCGCCGGTCGTACCAAAACACATGTAACCTTTTTCACAGCTGATAATAGACTGAACATCCGATATGGCTAACAATGTACAGATTCTTTTTAGACATGTTTACCAACACAACAACAACAAAATCGTGCGAATCGGACTAATATAACCCGCGAAATTACAAAATTCCCGTTATTTTTTTAACACACCTCGTATGTCCATCTCATACGTTTCTGTGTTGCTGCGATATTAGACTTATTTATAGCAACTGGTTGATGATATGTAACGATAGTAAATTTATTTCCGCATAAATATGGTCTAAAATATTGTACAATATATACAATTGCAAGTTGTTTTTATCAGTTGTAGAGTAATTTTTATCATTATTATTTAATTTTCTTGAAGCATAAGTTACTGGTCTGCCTTTTCCCGATGGTCCTTGGCTTAGAACTGCTCTTATTGCATAATTTGAAACATCACAGATGACAACAAATAGTTAATTAAAATCTGGTATTATCAAGACAGATGATGTGCATAATTTTTCTTGTAATTCTTCAAAATATTGCTGTTGATCATTGCCCCAGTTGTATTCCTTTTTTAAAAGTTTTGTTAATGGACATGAAATTAGTGAATAATTTTTTATAAAACATCTATAATAACTAGTAAGACCTAGAAATTGTTTAATTTATTTAACTGATTTTGGAATTGGAAAATTTTGTATTGCCTGCAATTTTTCAGGATTTTGTTTATCTCCAACTTTTCTTTCTATATGACCAAGATAAATAAGTTCTTCTTTTAAAAAATAATATTTGTTAGGTTACAATTGTAAAATAGCATCACGTAATCATTTCATTAACGATTTAAATTTTCTATTGTGTTCTTCAAGATCTTTTGCATAAATAACAATATCATCTAAATAAACAAAAATCTCAGTTTGTAAAAGACCACTCAAAACTTGATCCAATAGACTTTGAAATGTTGCAGGTGCATTTTTAAGTCCGAAAGGCATTCTGTAAAATTCGTAATATCCATGAAGAGTGCTAAGTGCTGTTTTATATCTATCTTTCTTAGAAACATGAATTTGATGAAATCCCACAGCTAAATCAAATGTTGAAAAATAACAAGCATTTCCAAGCTGATCAATAATGTCCCTGATGTTAGACGATGAATAAGAATCTGTAATTGTTTGTTGATTTAATTTTTGATAATCTATTACCATTCACCATTGTTTATTTCCTTTTCTGTCTGGCTTTTTCGGTACAATCCTGATTGGTGAACTGTATTAGGGTGAGGAATATTGAATGACTTTTTTCTCTAAGAGGTCATTAATTTGTTTCTTAATTTCTTCCCTATAGCAAGGGGGAAATGGGTACTGCTCAGTGATGCCAGAAAAAAGACGGGGCTCCGTCCCCTCCATATGGAGCCGCGTCTTTTGAGAATGAGTAGGGATACTCACACAATGCACGGGCCGTCTGTACGTGAGCTCAGCGCTTCGGCTAACAGCGGAAAATCGAAAAGGATAGACTATGTTTGCCTTCTCTTTTCCTCTCTTAGCGGCTGATTCACGATGTTATGTTGTTTCTCATAGAATGCTACATTGCCGATATTCCTTACCGAATATCGGTCAATATAAAATTACATGCTACTGTAATTAAAAAAAAAGTAATATCGTGATTATAAAATTAAAAAAAATTTAATTTAAGTAAAATATATAATAATAAGAATTTATATTAAAATAATTCAATTTAACTGAATTAAAAGCGAGCGATTAATATATGCGTTCTCTTGTCGCTTAGTAATCAAGTACTGTCGTAGCCGAGCGGATTAAATGCTACACTCTACATTCGTTTCTTTTGCTATCTGGGTTCGGTCCCACATTTTTCGTTTATTTTATTTTTTTTTATTTTTTTTAATAAATACAATGTAAATTATATCGATAAATGACATTGTATTAAATTATATATTTGTAGTATTGTAAAAATTTATCGTTATACATAAGTTATTAATGAATGCGTAGAAAAAGGGAATGATATTTTAAAACACAATAAGTAAAATTTATAACAAAATGAAATTAAATTTATATGAATAATACTCAATAACTTATTAAATGAAAAGTCTGAAAATAAAATTTAATATTTATTTAATTTATTAACATTTATAAAAAGAATATCTATGGACATAAAAATTTAATTTTATAATTATACATTTAATTATCATTAAATAAAAATATGGTAATACTATTTGAACTACATATAATGTGGAAAAAAAGTAATAAGAATTATTGTTTAAACAATTAAATTTAAATTAATTACAAACGAGCGATTAATAAGTATGTTCTGTTGTCACTTGCCATACAAGTACCTTCGTAGCTAAGCAGCTTAAATACTACATCTATTCTCATTCCTTTTGTCACCTGGACAAAATTCCACATTTAATTTTTATTTATTTTATACATTTTTTTAATAAATAAAGTAGTTATTTATAAAAATAAATAAAAACTTATTTATTCATTAAAATAAATAAATAAAAATTATAATAAATAAATGTATTATTTATTATAATAAATAATGTATTTATTTTATAAATACATTATGAATTATAAATAATATAAATATATATAAATTATAAATTATACTAATAAATAAAAAATAATAAATCTAAGAAACTAACTGCATTTGTTTAGATTTTTTGTGCTACGGTAAGTATGAAATTCAAATTTTGATTTTGAATACGTGTATTGTTACATTAATTTTTTTCAATTGAAATCAAATTCAAGGCTGAGATGACGACCGTATTTATTATTAAAATCTAATGTGCATTTTTATTTTTTATTAAAACATAATGAAAATATCTTTTTTCAGGATGAAAAATATATTTGAAATAATGGTCGTGTTCTCCCATTTTTCATAACAAACAATAAGTATGACGTTATTACAATTGTTTAATATATCTCACAAAACGTTACTCTTTTTACAGTATTACAATAATCTGACTTTTTCATATTTTTTTTATTCCTGAAAATAAGGTGAACACGGCCATTTTTCTAATTATTTTAAAGAAGCAATAAGTAACGAATGACAATGTGTTGTCTTATAGTTTTTATTATACAAATCGATTAATTTATGAATAATGAGAATCCACTCTTTGCCAACAATGTGTACGGTATTGTAATATTTGAGAAACATTATTGCAGCATATTAACAAAAATAGAGTATATATATTTTTTATGCATATAACGCGTACACATTATTGCTCAACGGAAACCGCGGGAAGGTGGTGGTCTTTTCCATCAGGAGGGAAATGTAAAAAACTGATATTAATTGATGCAAGTAAACTATATACACAGTAGCACTATTAGATACTAATATTAGAAAGTAATTCAAGAAAAAAAAACCATGCATACTATTTATTTTTCATCATTTACATGTGATAATTTTTAGCGTTTAATAAAATTGTTAATTAAATCTAAATTATAAAACAAAAATGTTATTAAAAATTTGTTGTAAAATGAAATTTTAGATGAAAAAAAGTTCAAATTTAAATAACAAACAATTGTTTACATTTCCAAAGGATGGGAACTAGGGAAAAGAATAAAATTCAACAATAAATTACAAAAAAAATTCTAGCATTATTTTTATGATAAAATTACTAAAAATAACGAAACGAAAAAAACTATGTGAGCATATCGAACATCTGATTTATTGTTAATAATAATAAAGTAAAGCAGTATCTACAGCACAAAATATTATTTTAAAGGAGTATGGCAAAAAAAAGTAACATAATAAAGCAAATTTAATACATCAAACATGTGTTATACATTAAGAGTAATAAAATAAAGCAGTATCTACAGCATATATTATCATTTTAAAAGAGTAAAGGCAAAAAATTTAACATAAAGAAGCAAATTTAATACATCAAACATGTGATGTACATTAAGAATAATAAAATAAAGCAGTATCTATAGCATAAATTATCATTTTAAAAGAGTAAAGAAAAATAATGTAACATAAAGAAGCAGAGTGTCCTTTAATTACTGCGTATCATTAGACGAAGAGGGACAATTGTTGTCATCGATATCTACAGCATGCAATCTCAAATTACATATCGGCTTCGTAACAGAAGTACTATATAATTTTTCTGATGACATGAGAGACAAATGCTTGGCATCAATCTTTATGTTCAGAGAAGTTTCCCCCCTCGTCTTCAACGCAGATTTGAATACGCAAATAGCATTAACAATGGTTGATGCGAGCTTGTTTCGTTTCTTAGTTTTCACGTCAGGTAAAAATGAAAACACTCTTTCAGAATCGGCGTTCGAATTTGGAAGTGATCTAATCGCGTTCAAAAGAGACGTCAAATTTGGATATCTAAAAATGTTACGCGCGTCTTTCGTTAACAAAATTTTTTGCCACATATGATCAAAATTTAACTCCGCGAGATTCTGCTTCTCTTTCACTGCAAAATCTAGGTGTAATTCGCGCCATTCTTTTTTCAAACCGTGTTCATCAAAACCGCCGAGTTTTTTAGCAACGAAAACAACATCGTTGAAAGATGTTTCTCTATTTGCATCAAATAAAGCTAATGAAGGTCCATAAACTTTTAATTTTGAAAGGAATTTGTCGTTTATTGATAATCTTAATAATTTCTTCGGCGGCAGTTACATAAAATTGCAAACAATTATTCCGAATGTTAATTGCAACGTCCGTATATCCTTCCTTCATCAACTGATGAAGGAAGTTTTCACACTCTCGACCAACATATATTTCGTCGAGAAGCTTTTGATTTTTGGGTTGTAAGAAGTTAATATTTTCAGCCAAATGTACGTATTTTAAAAGCTCTGGTTTTAAAAAATTTATTGTTATTTGTTTTAAAAAATCTACGGAAGTCGGCTGTAATAAATGAATTTTTGTTTCCAGAGCGGAATGCCGCTCTTACAAAAAAACGTAAATGCAGTGTATACTGTGCACGGAAAACAATAATATAAAAAATAAAAAACTTAACCTACGTGACTGCAGTGATTTTGCGGTCGTCACACCCTCCTCCTTCTGTAGGTGGCTGGCTTCCGGAGGATGGTGATGGTGGAGACGAGATTGCTGGCGGCATCCCATCGCATCTGTATGAGGCTTTCCGGAGCCCACCGTCGGTAGCGGCGAAGATGCCTGGAGTCGTGGGGCGGTACTTACATCGCGCACGCCGGTCTCAGTGGTGCCGGTGTCGGAAGCGGGGGGCGTCACTGGAGCCTTTCTAGCGAACGGCTCGACTGGAGTCGTGCGAGCATCAGCGGTTATTGGTGGGGCCTTGGCAGCCGGCGATTCGATGACACACACTGGCGTCGAGCTATGTGCGGTCCTGAGTTTGCGGGCTGGTGTTGCGCGCACTGCTGCCACTATTGTGACCGCTATTGGTTGCCGGATACGGCATTTCTCTGCGAGGGCGGTCGTCTGCCCATGTGACTGTCAGGCGGTGGCAGGCTTCCGTCCTGTGGTGCCAAACGGAGTGGCCGCGTGGGTTGCCTTCCGCATATCTTTTCGTCGGTTGGCCTAGGCGGCGGTCGGCGCTGTGCTCCGCGGACGGAGGTGCTGCTCGGTCGTTGCCGGTGTCACGGAGTCGATCAGCATGGATAGGGCTAGCCGCGCCGGCTTTCTGGCGAGCGGCTTGGAATCGAACCCTAGCCGGGTGGGTGAATATGGCTCGTGTTCGGCTGTGATAGAGCGGTATAGCGAGGTGCTCCACGCCTCCAGCGAGTCTTCGTTCCATGTGTCGCACATTTTTCACATTAAATAAGTAATTTTTATTTTTGACTTTAATTAGTAATTTCTCACGGGCTGCTCTTACTCGAGTTACTTGATGAGTTATACTATCTCTCGCTGCTCCATGGCCAATCCTTATATTGCCCAAAAATTTCTGTTATTGTTGACGATTTTAATTACTCGCCGCTGTCCTATGATGATTCTCAGGCGGTTTGTATTTTTACCTGTGTTTATCACGGGGTGAATCATAATGATGACGGACTCTTGGTACGCTCTGTGCGCTAGTCTGCGCGGACTCACGGTGACGACCTTCTAGTGGCATGTGGCTGTGAGTGACGACGTGCGCCGGGGTGAGCACGTGGGCTCTTTCTATTGCCTGCTAGTCGAGTTGCTATTCGCTTGGCGCGGTGGTCCTTTCGGTCGGGGATCTTTGGCATGCGTAGATTTGGCGGTAGCATCTCCTCTCGGACCTGGCCCTCTTGTATCGCGATGTAGGCGTCGAGATCCGCGTCGGTTAATGGCATGTTGTCTCTGGTGATGTTGCCGGGGTTTCGCTGATGCATCAAGTGATCCTCTCTGGTGTTGGCTCCCCATTTTAGACCTTGTCGTAGACTCTTCTGTTGATCCTTTGGGGAGAGGAGGCGATGCTTTTAAATCGTAAACATGCAGATGTCGTCGTAGTTTTCCGCTACCATTGCGTACATCGACTATTACGGGCGAAACAATTTTCGTAACGTGATACGGGCCAGAATACTTTGGCTTTAATTTCGCGACGCGTTTCAAGGTTTTATTCGACAGAGTGTACTTCTTTTTCTATACTGTGTCGCCGAGCTGCGGTCGCCAATCTTGGCGATGTAAATCGTAATACTTAGCTTGCTTTTGAAAGGCGCGCGCGCGATATTCACGGTTACTAGCTCGCGTGTGTCTTTTAGCTGCTTCGTACGTGCTTCGATGCTCAGTACGCCTGCGATCGGTGGCGGGTTATTCGTGCTGAGTGCTCATAGTTCTCTTCCGGTATTTAAGAAAGCCGACGTGGTGATTTTTCTCTACAAATTGTGTTATCATTGTTTCGAGTATGCAATTGGTATGTTCGACAGGGTTGCACTGCCGTATATGCGTTGGAGTTTTACGGTATGCAATTCCTGCCGCCCGTAGCATCGCAGCGGATTCGCGGCTTACAAACTACTAACCGTTGTCGGTGGTAAGCGTGAGAGACGTGCCGTGACGCAGGATAGCATCTTTGTATACGGTGTCGACTACTGCCAGTACAATAGCTTTTCTTAATGTTCGCGTTTTCACCCATTTAGTGAAACGATCCTGCATCACTAGCAGCCATGTGCATCCTTTCATCGAGCGTGGGTGAGGACCCACAAGCTTCACGGACAGGTTCTCTCACGGTCCGTCGATTTTCGTCGCATGCATTTTTCCAGGGATTGCTTGTTGCAGCGGTTTGAAGGCAAGACATGTTTTATAGTTTTTTACGTAATAAGCGGCTTCGCAAAACATGCCTAGCCAATCATACTTTTCGGCGAGCCGGTGTATTATCTTAGTTATGCCAAAATGATCGGCGGTTGGTGTGTCGTGTTTCTCTGCGAGAATCTGTGCTCGTTTTTCAGTAGGTATGCATAGTATCCACGGGTCGGCACCCTCTTTGTTGACAGAGTGCAAGAGGTGGTGGTATAATTGGCCTTGGTTGATGTAGTAATCGGGTAACGTTTCAGGGTGGTCTTTTACTGCATTAATCAGGCGTCGGTACCACTTATACTTCGTCATGTTTATCGCGTATATTTCTGCTTCGCGGTCTTTTCGTGATGCCCGTGGTAACGCGTCTGCTATGGCATTGAGCGCTCCCTTCCTGTATTTTATCTCGAACTCGTACTGTTGTAGTTCAAGTGCCCAGCGCGCGAGTCTGCCTGACGGGTTTTCAATTTTTTGTAGCCACTTCAAGGCCTGGTCGTCGGTAATTACGGTGAATTTATATCCTTCAAGATACGGCCTCATTTTTCGTATCCCCACACGACTACTAGGCATTTCTTTTCTGTAACGCTATAGTTCTTCTCAGCCCCGTTTATCGTTCGGCTCGCTTACGCGATTACGTGTTCCGCGCCGTCGATCTCTTGCATTAGTATTGCACCTAACCCGTATTTGCTTGCATCGGGTTGTAAAGCAAAGGGTTGCATGAAGTCCGGACACACTAAGATCGGTGCTTCAATTAGCCGATTATTTAACTCGAGAAATGCGTTTTCTTATTCTTTCTCCCAGTGCCACTTAGTTTTCTTGTGTAATAGCTGGGTAAGCGGTTTTGAGATTTCAGAAAAATTCTCGATGAATCGGCGGTACCATGATGCGGTGCCAAGAAATTGCCGGAGTCCGCGTATTGTCGTAGGGGCGGTTATGTGTTTGATTGCGTCGACTTTCTCGGGGTCGGGGTGCACACCGTTTTTGTCGACTACGTGTCCGAGGCATTTTAGCTTGTCAACGCAAAAATAACAGTTTTTTAGATTGAGTCTGAGTTGTGCGTTGCGTAAGCAACGGAATACTTTCCCTAGCAGTTCCAGATGCTGCTCAAACGTACGGTTGACAGTTATAATATCGTCAAGGTATACAATCACGTATAGCTCGATGTTCGGGCTTATTACACTGTCTAACAGCCTCTGAAACGTGGCGGGTGCTGAATGCAATCCGAACGATATGACTTTGAATTGTATTAGTCCACGTCTGGGGACTGTAAAGGCGGTGACTGGTCGGCTCTCTGGCGTGAGGGGTAATTGCCACTAACCACTATTTAAGTCTATGGTAGATAGGTATTTTGCGCCTCGCAATGTATCGAGCGTAGCGTGTACCTGTAGTAAAGAGTAGGCGTTTGTTTCGCTGACTTTATTTACTTTCCGGAAGGCAGTGCAGAAA
>JABFPS010000109.1:0-10375 GCA_022817285.1 Neuroscelio doddi
ATTTAACACCGTGTAAAGGTGCAGAACCACATTAAAAATCATGATGTGCATCTTTATTCATTACACTTTCACAGCAATGGAAGCAGATAGCGCGTTATTCGGCAACTAATAGAAAGTAACATTACAATGAAACTGTTTTACAATGAATAATTTGAACTTCAAAAAAAAGCTATTGCTGCTCTTTAAAAATAACATTACACAATTTCAAATGAACATACACTATGCTTTAGTGCAAAAATTAATATTTATATTACATATTATTAAAACAAAACAACAACAACAACAACAACAAAAATATATATATATAAACTAAATAGACAATTTAATAAATATTAAAGACTTTTTAAAAAGAAACAAAGTAGTGAATATATAGAAAATTGAAGTTATTTATTTGAAACAGTGGTGGAAATTAATATTTGTAAAAAATCTCGGTCAGTTGAAGCGATGCGACGATCGAGTTTGTCGTAAGGAATAGCTTTCTTTCCTTCATCGTATGAGATCGAATGCCGCCTAAGGCGGTTGAAGAATTTCATTCACAGAAGCAGTTGCAAGCTTAAGACCATCGAGAGGAACTCAAAGAACGAGATCGACGCGGCACACACACTCGCGCGTCTTAAAAGATAACTAGAAAATGTCTTTGGGCGCATTCGACAGACGCCTTAGATATTGCTTCGGTTTAAGTCCGATAGTTTGGCGCAATAAGACCTTCATTCTTTGACCGAAATTGTCTGGTACGTAGAGTACAAACGAAATAAAAAAAATGTTTGAAAACAACTGGCAATGCAAGATTTACAATTATAGTTACATTTTTAATTATTTATTAAAAATTTTCAAATAATGTATTATTGATAGTACATTCTAAAAAATATCATTTTAAATAAATGGAATCCACTTGTCTCAAGTAATAAATCCATTCAATATTTGAACAAATGAATAGCGCGTTTATCAAAGAAGATTTTCTTCCTTTTTAATATGATCTTGTACCAATAACAGTAAGGCTAATAAATGGCATACATGAAAGAATGTCACTTATGAATTTAAAATTTATGTGTATCCCAAACAGCTACAAAAATAGGGATATGTGCGAAGTAAAGCGAGTTGTCGTGTCAGCTGTCACAATAGCTAACTTTTATTCTCTTTACGCATGCGCATAGAAAATAGCAAAAGAAATTCTTCTGCCGAGAGGAATTTTTTTGAAGTAAAAAAGAATTTCTTGAAGAAGAAAACATTATTCATTACAGAAAATTAGTTTCTAAAGTGTATAGTTTTTAAAGATTTCAAAATAATTTGCAAAACTGTTGTATTATAAACTGTGAATAATTTTTAATTTGTTATAATTTATATGATTATATAGAGTGAAAATCTGTTGATACAGTTTATCACAATATTTTTTAATAAGATTTGTTTTGAATTTGATACTGTATAACGTATTTTTTAGTATAGTTTATTCAATTTTGTTATAGTGTATACGCTCCTTCTTCTCTCAATAGTATTTTAATTTTTATTAAATTAAGTTTATGAAGTTTTCAAAATTATCAAAAATTGTTATCATTTTTTAACTTATCAAAATTTATATTGTAATTGTAAAATTTTTTAAAATATTTTAAAAATTTAGAACGTATTACAAATTTTACAAAATGAAAAATAAACATTTAAAAAAAATCACACAATATTGGATAGTGTAAAAAATTAAAAAGTTGATGAACATTTTAAAAAGTTCGAAATTTGAATAATTATAATTGCGCTGCTATGAAAATAAATTCAAGTAAATAAAAAGTATTGATTTCACCAAATTTTATATTATTTTAAATTGTTTTAATTGAAGTTATAATGAATTTTGTGTTTATCATTTCGTATTATCGATTTTACTATAAACTTTACATAAAATGAAACACATGCAACAGACATTTATTAGCATTATCATTTATTGAATAAAAATGAAGATATTGTATGTACCAATGAAATGCAACATATCTACAATCTAATATGTATCTGTAGATATGCTTATAAACTACACAACGAACTTTCATAAAATGATTGCCTTAGGCAACAATATCGGGAGGTGGAATAAAGGCATTATACTAGTGCGTATAAATAATGGAATGTTTGCAATTTAAAGTGCACGTGGAGAACTTTAATACAAACGTTGAGTATCAAAGTCTATTCAAATTTATTAATGTCAAGTTATTAGCAATTTGGATAATTTGCAATTATCTTTTTATGTATGTCATTTCATAAATTGTTTGCATTCTATACAAATATTGAAATTTTCCTTCAATTGTCAAATTTTATAATAATTCAAATTAATAATTACTTCAATTTTACAATAATATCGTTATTTAAAAATAATGTATACATTAATTAATTGTAAAATACATTATTTCATGGTAATTTGTAAAATTTACCCATCCAATTGTTTTTTAAGGAATGAAGTGATAAAACACGACCTTACTTCATATTATTTCAAGCATAATTTTTTAAGTATTATACATAAAGTCAAAGTATAATCTACACATGTAGTGGTATTTGTAAATTTGCTGTTCTTAATCCGTTTCCAATACCTACTTTGCACAGCTGTACATTCGAATTTTTTAATATTGAATTCACATTTTAATTATTTCCTTTAGATTATTATTACTTTTAATGCTGTAATATAATTTTTAATTGAAATAATTATGCATATTTCTTGGCAAATTTTTATGTGAACTTCTTTTTAAAAATGTAGTATTTGCAGTATAAAGTGACTGGCTGCAAGAGGAATCTACCTTTTTTTATCTTCTTAGTGTAGTATCAAGATTAATACGAGACAATGTAATTCCCTAGAATAGTGAAATATATCATTTTTTTTTAATGCATCTCAGTGTCTCGAATCTTTCCCTGTACATGACAAAGGTTCTTGAATGCAAAATCAATACTGTTTCACATGGTTAACATGTATGTAGAGATAGGTACATGAGCTCGATACGATATTCTCTTCTTAGCGCTTTTCACGGATTGTGGTTGCTATGGCTGGTGAACATGAAAGTAAGACCGTTTGACAGTGAAATAAATCCCAATCGGACGATCGGGGCATATTCTAATCCCTCTTGGCATCTGCTGCAAAGTGCAGCTTCCTGTAGAATCCCACGATAATGCCTCCTTTCTTCATCTAGTGGTACTTCGCTCTTTCCAGGTCACTCCATATGCTAAATCGATCAGTCGCGTGAAACGACGAACATTTCAGAAGCGATTTCGAGCTGCATGTATTATGCACATACTCTCAACGGGATTAATTATCACACAGCATCGTCTGAAGATTGAGAACAAGATTTATCGAATCTTGAATATAATCAGGGTATACAATAAACATTTTAAATATAATTCAAAGATTTCCTTAGATTTTTCGTGACTCTCTAAAGTACATTATCACTTTTAAATCATTAGTTTATAGTTCTGATTATTACAGCATTATTTTGGATATATGAATCAAAGTTTTCAGAAAATCTAATAGGATTTTGAAATAATATTTCCGAATTTTATATTTTAATTATTAAAAATGACTTATTTTTGTTACAATGTATTATGAAAAAATATGTGAAATCTTTAGAATAAGAATAAATCATTATTTTGATAACTCTTACACTTTTAAACATATTTTTAAAACGTTGCGGAAGATCAAAAGCATTAGACCAAAACTCTAATGATTGTTGGGAAATTTATTAGTTTGATAAAACACTAAAAGTATTGAATAATACTTTTTGAAATATTTATGAACAAATTTATTAAGATTCTTAGAAAAACTACAAAATAATGTGAACACGTTTTTAAATATTTTAAATGAACATGTTAAAAATCTAAAAATATGCTGGTATTTTCAACAACATACTGATAAAATCTACAAATGTCAGACGAACTTTGAAAATATTTTCAAAGACATAAAACTGAAACATTTTTAGAGATTTTAAAATATCTTAAATTTAAAAAATATTCTATAATTCTTGACATTCGTTTTCTTTTAATTTTTTCATATTCATTATGACTCGTTGAATTATTAAAATTTCATAATGTTCTTTCAAAGATATTCTATACTAATTAAAGTGAGATTATGCGTATATGTGAGAACAGTCAAGAGATTCTTTTTTTTAATTTCTTGCTTAAAATAAAGCATTAATTAAGAGAATAAAAAATAAATAATCTGCATACTTTATAAATATATAATAAATTTAGTTAAACTTAAAAGTTGTATGAAAAGTTATAAAAATGATTAAAGTTGTCAATATTACTTAAGTTTCTTAAAATTTTACAACTTATTAAAAAAGCCAAATGTCATTCGAGAACTAAAAAATCATCTAGCAATGTCAATAATTTTTATATATGCAGATTATATATTTATTATTATTGTGTTGATTAATATTTTATGTTAAGTAATAAGTTGGAGCAAAAATTTTCCAAGCATTTTAATGTGTTACAGCATATTCAAATTTTTTCAATATTTCCTAATGTTTTGTAAACTTTCTTAGAATCTAAAAAATTTTTCTATTATAAATGAACAATTTTTACACTTGTTTATAGATATTGTTATAAAATTTGTTAAAGTATTTTAGTACATTTTCTAATTTGTCTAACTTTTTCAGCCTCGATCATCTCTGTGTGAAGACCATGATAAAATTATAAATGCGGTAGCGCGTCCATTTAAAAAACATTGCTGCATAGTCATGTCAATTTTCACATGTTAATTCCACCTCCAGGAGAGGGAACATGAAACGACGCCGAGTGTGTTAATTTATTACTTTTCAAGCATTTAATATTTCATAAAAAATGTATCGATCCTTTAAAGCATAAAAATATCTTGCAATTAATTCAATTTATAATTTATTAAAAAAAATTATTATTAATTTATTATACTTATATGTTTATAATTCGATTATAATATAGCAATTATTTATTTTTGACGATGTGTATAAAAAAATCTAATTTTATAATTAACGCAATCATAGTTTGAAGTAAATATTAAAATCTTATTCAGATACGTCAACCAATATTTATCATTTTTTAATTATTAAGTTTAATTAGTAATTCGATTATAAAATCTATATTCTAATTATATAGTTCTAACGAAAGTCTCAAAACCTACAGACTAAAACGTCAACTATTTTACATTCATTTATGCAAACTTAAATTGTCATATGCATGAAATAAATAGTCTTTACAAAATTTTAAAAAATTTATAAAAATACCCTAATTATTCCAAGATTGTCAAATTATATACATCCTGGTTTTTATACGTTTATTTTATTTCTTATTTTCACTCATTAAGAAAATTATCATTAGTCATAAAGAAAATGTAACAAAAATTTCAGTAGTAAAAACTTTACAAATTCTTGTTCCCTTTTTTTAATAGCACATATGATAAATTAAAATAACTTTTACATTTCTTTGAATTCAACTTAAATAAAAATAGTCGAAGTGAGTACTTCAGCCACAAATTCGACAAAAATTTTTATGTTTGATCAAGGATAAAACTTTGCAGTAATTCCTATATAATGACTGGCAATATCCGGAGAAGAATACTTACATTTTATAGTCGAGTAAATGAGTGTAACGTAAAGTCACCCTGTTGATGTAACGTTGCGGAAGAGTCACATCTAATGTTTTCCAAGCTTGGTTCTGTAAAATGGCTCTTTATGTTCAGCTAGGAACGCAGCTTCGTCGGTCACGTCGCGAGAGTCACGACGCTGATTTTTTAGCGGTTACACTCGAGAGGGTTGTGCTTATTACTCAAGAACCAGTAATTAAGTAAAAGAGCTCTAAACGATCTTTTTACTTTTGTGAAAACTCAGCTATTATCCCAAGTGAATCTGTTAAAAAATAATTATTTTGATACCACTAATGTTATTATTATTATTTAATAATTAATAATGTAATTCTTTACCTTTTTTTCGCACACTTTTTTATCATTTTGTACTGTTTTAAAAATCAGTAGTGTTATAGTCTAAACTATAGCGGTAGTTGATCAGTACGAATTATGAGACCTCGATTGAAATGATCCCGGGCGATTATAATGTGGCGAATTGGCTGACCATCAAATTGGTTGGTTGACAACCTGCACATAATAGATGCTGGAGGAAACCAAATGACACACGCCTGATTGGACGACGCTTGATCGGACGCTTCGTCGCACTGCGAAACAATGTTTCGCATAATTCTATCAAGCACATCGCAATGCCAGTACAAAGCTAAATAGACGATGCTAATTGATAGAATCTTGCATGACAAAGTATATTTATTATATCAGAGATACATTATCATTTTGATCAAAATCATAGGCTCAGTGACAATACACAACATAATCAAACATTCACCTAAAGTAATAAATTTCATATATGACTCCTGATAATTCCATGATTATGTAAATGACGTTTTACTTAATTTTATATCATACTTTAATTGTATACATTTTTATTAAAAAATACATGAAAGTCAACATTTTCCTCCTTCTTTTTAAGCAGCTATTGGCAAAATTAATAGAAACAGTTTCATGTTTATGATTCAAATGAATAAACTGAACTCCTCGACTGTCGATTGATTTGCAATTAAATTGGTACCGAAGTAATTAACTATCGAATAATAATTCTGCTATTTTTGTACCTTTGTTTTGTTTTCGCATATTATTTCATATTTTTATATCAATAAAATAGAAATCAATCCATAAATAGGAGGGCTTGATGTAATTTTATAGTTGAAATATCAAACTTAATAATTAGATGGCTGCTGTGGTTATAACTTTATGTATCCATGTGTTAAGAGTAATTCGGTCTGACGAATCCTTTTATTTTGTATGCCATTTTTCAAGTTTTTTTCCTGAAAAATCAGTTGGCTTTTCTTTATGGAAATGAATTATCAGACAACCACTAAAAGCACTAGACTGCATTTTTTTAAACACGAGTCGTTTTACTATTTGATGTTTAGTATGCGAGGTATGCACGTATTCATCTCGATAATATGCAACCTCTTATGCATGTGCTTATGCATTGCTGCTTTCTCGCGGCAATTATAAGCTGCCTCCTGTGCTGCTATTCATAAGAGAGCATTATTAGTCACATTTGTATTCATGTTCCAGACTACCTATGCATAATCGTCAAAATATTAAAGCAGAAATCGAGAAAGAGAAAGAGAGATAGAATGAGAAAAGGACTTCGAGTGGGGGATGCTGGATGCTGGCTGTTAGGATCGCCTCTCTCTCGCGTATCAGTGTGCATCGGAAACAACCCCTCTAAATAACAAGCCGACGGTACAATACGACGTTAACCCACATCCAAGCAGTAACTCCTCCAGGATAATCCACCGGCGAAACCGGACGTTTCCAAGAACTACTTCCGTTCGGAGAGAATCGACCTTCGGAATTTTCTTCTGACGCAGCATCTCGTCATGACGACTGCCTCGCTATTGCCCGCACCACTACCGCCTGCTGCAACCTCTAGGCAACGCTTCAGATCACACTTGAACGGTGAGTCGTGTCTTGATAAGTACCCTTCCTGGCGAGACTCGAATTTCATTTAACGCACGCCTGGAGCCGCGACGCGTGCGACCCTTCCAACGCCTGGAGAGGAAACATTGCAACGGGCCCGTCGTGCTGCTTTTACTTCTACTTCTCCAAATAACTCTGAAGATTCTTTTACATTTGTACATTTTATTGATTGATATAACGTGTGTGAATTATACAGTGCTACCGCGTGATGGACTAATTTGGTTCGAAGATTGTTATTTTGTTTCGAAGGAACTTCGGATGGAAAGTTTTGACAGGATCTCTGGAATTGTTGTATTGAGTGTTATAAGGTAGATATGTTAGATCTTCATTCTGCCTCTAAGCAATTTGGGGTGGGAAGTTCTGAAAGAATTTTTTTAATATTTGCATATTCAATGTTACAAAATGATCAACATTTGTTATATTCTTGTAATATACAGAATGATGCTGTATATTACAATATTTGAGTGATCAATTTTATCAAGATTTTTGTAAGATTAATGTAGAAATACCGTGAGATAGAAGAATTTTGAATGGACATTTTTTGTTAAAATATTTAAAATTATTGTTTTGAAAAACTTAAAGTAATATATGTTAGATTTTCATTCTGTTTCCAAACAATTTTAGATGAGAAGTTTTGTCAGAATTTGTGCAATATTGTTCCGAAAAATCCGATGAAAAAAATTATCAAATTTATAATTATGTTCAATTAACTGATTGAATATTCAAATTAATGATTTGTTCAATTCTGATCAAGCTGATGATTTTATTTTTGTTCACTAAAAAGTTTGAATTACAACTTTAATCAAGATTTCTCTAAAATGAATACGGTGCTATTACTTAATGGTCGAATTTGTATAAAAGTTCTTTTGTCTCTAATGCAATTTTGATGGAAACTTTTATCAGAATTGCTTCGATAGTTATATTGAAGTTTTAAGATAGATATATTAAATCATTATTTTGCCTATGAGGAATTTTAGATGGAAAGTGTTATTAGAATTTTTTCAACAATGTTGTAAATTCTGCTTAAAAAATGGCTAACATGGTTAGAGTTCTATTAATTGTTATCAAAACTGATTAACTTTTTTAGGCTATTGAATTTATAGTAACTTTTTCTAATCATAATTATAATCACTCTCATAATGCTATTTACTGATGATTTTCAAAAACTAAAAAACAGACACGTTAGATTTTGATTTTGTTCGTGAAAAAGTTTAATGTATAACTTTTGTCAGAATTTCTGTAAGATTAATGTACTGCTTTTTGATTGTTCTTTTGGTTCAGATGAACTTTGGATGAAAACTTTTGTCTGGCTCTCTGTAATAGTTATACATTCAATGTCGAGAGCATTGAGAATTATAAGGTAGATGTGTTAGATTTTCATTCTACCTTTAAGCTACTTTAAATAAAAAGTTTTATTAGAATACTTGAAATAATGTTGTGAATACTGTTAATAAAATTATCAGTGTGATCAGAATTTTACCAATTGTATTTTCATTTTTAATCAGTTTTTAATGTTTATTAAATTAGCTATAAATTATTTGTAATAAAAATAAATGTAATTGTAATACTGTTAGTCATATATTGTCTCAACATTTGTTGAATTATAAAGCTTATTAAATATTTAAATAGAAACTTTTGTCAAGATATCTACAAGATTGGTAAGGATATTCCAAATTATAAAATGAATTTTATACATAAAAAATTCAGGTTTAACATTTGAATGCAATTTTAGTTTTATTTGTATGTAGGGTAAAAGAATCAGCATTTAATTAACTGTAATTTGAAACATCTGTGATGTCTAATATATTTGTTAAATATAACTATTCAAATAACAAGTTAGTTTTAAAACAATTATTAAGAATCTAGGAGTTAATGAGTTGCAACGTTTAAGAAGGTATCTGGCAGATTGGTGTACCATTTTCATTTTTTGTATGTTCACATAAAAGATCCATTTTCACCAAAGTAATTTAACTTCATCTTTGTAAACAGCTAGTTATAAGCTAGTTATAAGCTAACTGATCAGTTAGTTGTTTTTAGTTCTATTATGATTAAATCTTAAACTAACATTAAACTTGCAGAAAATTTGGAACAGAAATGAAGTTTTGAAAATTCATGTATTTTGTTAATTTGTTGGATATTCATATAGTAAATCAGTTTACATTTGCCTGATTTATATCTGTAACTTAACGAATAATTGATAAACTTTAAATTAATAAAATTTATCAATTGAATCTAATTCTGCTATAATAAGTCCAGTTCTGTGTATGACAAACTTTTATCACAATTTTTGTAAAACTTATTTCTGTATCTTGCATTGTAATTAACAGGTGCATACTTTTAAAATGACATTCAGAAAACTGATCTATTCTCTTCACAAAAGTTTTTATTTTTCACCAAGTCAATTTATAGTCTCGACTTTAAGGCAATTGGAATATAAATGAAATTCTGAAAATTTATGGAACCTATTCAATTTTCCAGTATTCATATAGAAAATTAATTTTTATTCTATCGATTTATATCTTCAACTTTGATATAAATTTATTAATTGATTCTGTTTAATTTATCCCTGAAAATAATTCATATTAGAGCGATGTTATTAAATCTAAATTACATATAATAACAAATTATCTCGTGTTTATAATATTATCCTACAATTGGGTGATGGAAACTGAAATATATCAGATTCAATCAACATCTTTTTAGATAAATTTCCGTTTAATTGAAGATTTAGGATTTGCATATGATTCACATGACAGTGATTCGATTTCAAGAGCTGAGGAGATTAGCGTTAGGGTATTGAAACATCGCGTGTATAATACACATCGTGAGGGTGAATGTTCCGTCGCGCGTGAACCATCCATCCTGAAA
>JABFPS010000110.1:0-10125 GCA_022817285.1 Neuroscelio doddi
TTGGCCCATATCAGCATCTTTAGTGAATGAGCGTTTTCTCCATTTGACAATAGTTTTTGGATTAAGGTTTGGAAAGCTTTGCTATGCTCTCTTTACTATTTTGTATTGCTCTACGCTGTTGTTCGGGTGCACCCATGTAACCATAATTCCTCCTTCGATGGTATTTTTTTCTTACATTTTATCATACCATCACACTCTGGGACTGTACATCTAGATTTGAGAAATCTTATAGGCTTTTGTTCTCATGAAAATTATGTTCTCATGAGTAAATTAATGTTATCCTTTTTTGTTGATCTAAAGTTTTTTATGTTCATACACTTACGTGTTCATAGTGTTTATTCGCTGCTTGAAAGCTCGGTTAAAATTGAGGAGCTGATTGGCCTTTGTTTGCAAAATAAAATGCCAGCGGTTGCAATGACTGATTCAGGTAACTTGTTTGGCTCGCTCGAATTTTCAGAATATGCAGCAAGTAGGGGAATACAGCTAATAATAGGGTGCAATATTATAGTTAAACATTCAGAACAAAATTTACCTATATTATTGCTTGCAAAAAATGAGCAAGGGTACACTAATTTAGTCACTTTGGTGAGTGAGTCTTTTAAAAAGCGCAAGAATAACAGCGATATTCCTTACGTTGATTTTGATGAGCTATTGAATTTAAGTATGGGTCTGATCGCTTTAACCGGTGGATGTTTGGCTCAACTATTGTTGGGGCAAGATAAAGAAACGGTTGAAAAACTGCTTTCAGCATTCGATGGTCATTTATATGTTGAATTGCAGCGTCATGGGTTGAATAAAGAGCTAGAGCTTGAAGAAGCTTTGATAGACTTTGCTTATCAGCACAATATACCACTGGTTGCAACGAACGATGTGTTTTTTCCAAATAGGTCTGATTATGAGGCTTATGACATATTAACGTGCATATCGGAGGGGAGTTATGCCCTGGAGAATAACAGGAAGAAGTTAACTACCGAGCATTACTTCAAATCTGTGGCAGAAATGGAGGAACTGTTCAGCGACATTCCCGAAGCAATTCATAACACTTTAGTGATAGCTAAGCGGTGCTCTTACATGCCAAGAAGCAGGCAGCCTATCTTGCCTAAATTTCCTTGTCGAGAAAATAAAACTGAGAATGAAGAACTGAGGGAGCAGGCAGTTGCAGGGTTGAAGCTGCGTATTGCAAAATCCTCTTCTGTCACCAGAACACCCTCCACTGTCATCCCAGTACTTGATACTGGGATCCAGAGAGATTCTACCGTCACGCGCTGGAATGACACCAAACCAGATGATGACACACAACATGATATCGATATCAAGCAATACTACGACCGGTTAGATTATGAACTAAGTGTAATAACTTCAATGAACTATGCTGGGTATTTTCTAATAGTTTCTGATTTCATTCGTTGGAGCAAAGCAAATGGCATTCCAGTTGGGCCAGGAAGAGGTTCAGGAGCTGGATCAATTGTTGCTTGGGGCTTACAGATTACAGACCTTGATCCAATAAAGTTTGGCCTAATATTTGAAAGATTTTTGAATCCTGATCGTGTATCGATGCCTGACTTTGATATCGATTTCTGCCAAGAGAAAAGGGACCTGGTTATTGATTATGTTCAGAAAAAGTACGGTTATGTTGCTCAAATAATCACTTTTGGAAAATTGCAAGCAAGGGCAGTATTGCGTGATGTTGGTAGAGTATTGCAAATGCCTTATTCTCAAGTGGATAAAATATCTAAAATGGTTCCATTTAATCCAGTAAATCCTGTAACTTTATCGCAAGCGATAGAGCTTGATCAAAACCTGCAGAAAGAACGAGATAGTGATGAGGTAATTGCAAAGCTTCTTGATATATCACTAAAGCTCGAAGGAATATATCGTCACGTTTCAACTCATGCTGCTGGAATTGTAATATGTGATCAAAAGTTGGAAAATTTTGTTCCTGTGTACTACGATCCAAATTCGGCTCTGCCAATCACTCAATACAGCATGAAATATGTGGAGAAAGCTGGGTTAATAAAATTTGATTTTCTTGGACTTGGTACGCTAACGCTAATAGATCATGTATGTCGTTTAATTAATCGTGATGAAAAAAAGATCGATATTTCTTCAGTTCCTTTGAATGATCAAAAAACCTATGAGATGCTCTCTAGCGGTGATTCAATTGGAGTGTTCCAGCTTGAAAGTTCGGGAATGAGAGAAGCTTTAATCAAATTAAAGCCAGATTGCATTGAAGATATTATCGCTTTAATTTCCCTTTATCGCCCAGGACCTATGGATAACATTCCAACTTATGTTGCAAGAAAGCATGGACTTGAAAAGCCAGATTATATTCATCCGTTACTTGAAGGAGTGTTAAAAGAAACATTTGGGGTAATAATCTACCAAGAGCAGGTGATGGAAATAGCCCGTATTCTTTCCGGGTATAGCTTAGCGGAAGCAGATCTGCTGAGACGTGCCATGGGTAAGAAAATTAAGGAAGAGATGGATAAACAACGTGAACTTTTCATCCAAGGGGCAACAAAGAATGGCGTTGATTATGACAGGGCAAGTTATATCTTTGACCTTGTTGCAAAATTTGCTGGTTATGGATTTAATAAATCTCACGCAGCTGCATATGCGGTTATATCTTATCAAACGGCTTACCTTAAAGCTAATTATCCATTAGAATTTTTTACAGCACTAATGAATCTAAATATTGATGATAGAGATAAACTGAATTTATTTTATCATGCAGCAAAGTTTAGTGGCGTTACTGTTCTTCCACCTGATATAAACAAGTCTCAAGTTGAATTCTCAATAGAGGGTGAGTGCATACGTTATGGTATTGCTGCCTTGAGGAATGTTGGTTTTTCTATAGCAGAAGGAATAGTGAACACACGTTCAAGCGCTTATAAGGACATATGGGAATTCATTCAAAATTCAGGTCATATAATAAATAAGAGGGCGCTAGAAAGCCTAATTAAATCCGGGGCATTCGATAGCGTGCATAAGAACAGAAAGCAGCTATATGAGTCAATGGACATGCTGATTTACTTTGCAAATAAAAACAAACAGGATAGGGAATCAAGTCAAGCTGCTTTGTTTGGTAGTCTTGATGTCCTCAAACCGAAATTTGAGAATGTGGAAAATTTTGATGAAGAGGAAAAATTAGAGCATGAGTTATTTTCACTAGGATTTTATTTAACTAATCATCCACTTGAAAAATTTAGAATTCTTCTGGAAAAGTTAAATATTGGGTTTATCGGAGAAAATAGAACAGCAAAAACTGCTGGGGTAATATTAAATGCACGTATGAGAACTTCAGAGCGTGGAAGGTTTGTTATACTCACACTTTCTGATCCCCATAACGTTTCTGAAATAGCATTTTATAATAATGAAATAATAGAAGAAAAAAGAGATTTATTTTCACCAGGAACATTTGTGATAATTGATCTTGAAGCTTCGGAAAATACAACAAGATTAGCAGGCAAGGATATATCTGAGTTTACAAAAAGAATCGCTTCTACAATAAAGGAATTAGTTCTCACCACTGAGTGCACGGATTCGCAAAAAGCCGCTATGGAATTAAACACAATATTGAAAGATGAAGGCAGAACCAAAATAATGCTAAAACTTCTTCTCGAAAAACATAAAGTGAGCATCTTATTACCAGGTGCATACTCAATTGCTCCTCAAGTTATTTATGAAATATCTAACTTAAGCTGGATTAAAGGCGTAGGAATTAATACAAATAACTTGCTTATATAAAAAAGCTTTATATAATGAAGTATTTAATCGGTATTAAAGGAAGATATAGTGAATCTTTATGAATTTACTTTTATAGCACAACAAGGATTGTTAAAGCAAGAAGTAGAGGAGATGGTCCAAGAGCTAGCTGTTTCATTGAAAAATATTAAAGCAGATGTTATTTTCCAGAAGATCAAGAGTCTTATGGAAAGGCAAAATAGTACGCTTACAAAACAAGAGTTAGAAACGCGTGCTGAAAACATTAAAGAAGGTCTAGTTGCTTACTCTGATTTCTTGGAAGATCTTACAAAAATTTTATGGGTTGAATTGGAAGAAGATCTTTCAAATTTGAAAGAAGTGAAGTCAAAAATCGATAAAGAGTTGAAAGATGACCTAAAAGATTTAGGAATAACGCAAGATTTTATAAAATTTCTAGGAGGCAGTGAGCAAATTACTAAAAGTGCGTTTATCCATAATGCAGTAAATGCTTTGAAGAGAAATATTTCAGAACATCTAATAAAGATTTTTCAAGATATTTTGAAAGATTTTAGAATAAACGGTCCAACTCAATCGAGCAAAGCATTGGAAATGCTTTTGGAAAACATTGAAGCATCAGGATTAATCAAGTATGAACATTGGGGTCTTTTGGATTTTGCATATCCAATAAATAAGATGAAGAGCGGTCATTATTGTATAATGTGCATAAGTTCTACTGCAAACATTCTGGATGAATTTGTGCGTAGAATGAAACTTAATGAGAACGTTATTCGCCACTTGTCTGTGCAGGTTGATAAATTTTTTGAAGGTAAATCTTATATGATGAATAAACAAATTGAGGAGCAAAACGCATAATGATGAAAAGACGAAATAGTTTTAATAATTCTTACGTATCTGTAAATAATAGGACTGGCTTTAGGCGTTCTAAAGTTTGCCCTCTTGCTACGTCTAAAGATGAAGACATAGATTATAAGAATACAGATTTATTATCCAAGTTTACTTCTGACTATGGTAGGATATTACCTAGAAGGTTAACAGGCGTATGTGCAAAAAAACAAAGGAAGTTACGCTTAGCGATCATAAGGGCACGTTTTTTAGCTCTTGTTCCTTACTGTACTAAAAAAGTTTAGGTAATTTATGTTGATAATTTTAAAGGAAAATATAAGGACTTTAGGTAAGTTTGGTGAAGTTGTCAAAGTTAAACCAGGTTATGCACGTAATTTTCTTTTTCCACAAAGAAAAGCGGTGAAAGCTACCAAGGAAAATTTAGCAAAACTAGAAGAACAACGTTTATTGCTGGAGGAAGAGAATACAAAAAGATTAAATGTAGCAAAAGAGCTTGCATTGTCACTACATGATAAGTTTGTGGTATTGATAAAGCAAGCTTCAGAGGATGGTAAGATTTTTGGTTCTGTAACAACACGTGAAATTGCGAAAGTTTTACTACAAGAAGGACGTGTGATAGATCATCGTAGTTTATCTTTTGGTGGAATAAGCATCAAAAACTTGGGTGAATACCAAGTAAACGTAGAATTACATAGTGAAGTAGTAGTACCAATTACTATATACGTCGTGAAATCCGAAACAGATGCAAATGAGCTAAGGCAAGTAAAATTGCAAAATCAGAAGTCTGAGCAACAAGAGGCAGGGCAAGGTGCGAATAAAGAAGCTACTGATGGTGATGAAGCTGATTAAAGATGATCCCTCGTTATAGCCGAAAAGAAATGTCTTCCATTTGGGAGGAAAATAATAAATTTAATATATGGCTTAAAATAGAAAAATTAGCGTGTGAAGCTCAAGCAGAGTTAGGAGTGATTCCAAATAGTGTTGCTCAGAAGCTCTCTGGTGCTATTGAATTTGATATTGAACGTATCAACGAAATTGAATCCATTGTAAAACATGATGTTATAGCTTTTTTAACATATGTTGCTGAAGAAGCGGGAGTTGATGTTCGTTATCTCCACTATGGAATGACAAGTTCTGATGTTTTGGATACATGCCTTGCGGTGCAGTTAAAAGAGTCATGTGATATTTTACTCGGGAATCTAAAAAATTTACTTGCAGTATTGAAAAAAAAAGCTGAGGACTATAAAGATATTGTTTGTGTTGGGCGCAGTCATGGAATGCATGCAGAACCAACAACTCTTGGATTAAAATTTGCTAGATTTTATGCTGAATTTAAACGCAATTATCAGAGATTAATTAGCGCGCAAAAAGAGATCTCAATTTGTAAAATATCAGGTGCAGTAGGTAATTTTGCAAATGTTGATCCGTTTGTTGAAGAGTATGTAGCGAAAGAAATGGGACTCATACCTGAAACCATATCGTCTCAAGTCATTCCTCGTGATAGACATGCCATGTTCTTTTCGGTTTTGGGAGTGATTGCAAGCTCAATAGAAAATATTGCAATTGAAATTCGTCATTTGCAAAGAACTGAAATCGGCGAAATTTCTGAGCATTTTTCCATTGGGCAGAAGGGAAGCTCTGCTATGCCACACAAATGTAATCCTATTTTAAGTGAAAATCTGACGGGACTCTCACGTTTAATACGCAGTTATGTTTTTCCTGCGTTAGAAAATGTTGCATTGTGGCACGAACGTGATATATCACACTCGTCTGTGGAAAGATGCATTGCTCCTGATGCTTGTATAACAATGGATTTTGCTTTAGTGCGATTAACAGATTTGATAGATAAATTGGTAATCAATAAGGAAAACATTGAAAAGAACTTAAATTCTTCAAAAGGTTTAGTTTTCTCACAGCGTGTATTGCTTGAGTTAGTAAATAGTGGTTTGGCGAGGGAAGAGGCGTATAAAATTGTTCAGAGCAATGCAATGAAAGTGAAACAAAACAACAGTGATTTTCTGGCCGAATTGAAACAAGATAAACCTTTACTTAAGGTTATTAACTCGGAAAAACTTGAATCTTTGTTTGATTTGAAATATTATACAAAGCATGTAGGTCACATATATAGCAAGGTTTTCAATTAGGCTGAGTAGCTCAGTTGGTAGAGCAGGAGGATCATAATCTCTTGGTCGGGGGTTCAAGTCCCTCCTCAGCCACTCGAACTAAACTATGTTTAGCAAGATAGTGCTATTGGTGAAGTAGTGCGACCCAGTGTCAGCTACTTGGAATGGTTATGTTCAGTTGTATATCCACTTAGGTGTACAGTTTAGAGGAAAATGGATAAGAGATTGTGAAAAGGGTTTAGCTTTTGGCCTATGATCTCTTTAAATGACAGAATTTCACTACAAAACTTAACTTTCTTCTATGCAATTAGCTAGGTCAAGAAAGGTGAATCTATCTCTTGTTGCAAACGCAAGATCGACCACTTTACAATATTGTTCTTTATTCCAACTGAGGTGCTCTGGTAAGTGCGGAATTGATAGATCTTCAAATATTTTTTGCAGGTATTTTGCAGGTAGTAAATTTTGCTTAATTAAATTGGAAATATTAGTCCATTCTTTACAAATAATCTCTTGGATTTTTTGCTGAATAATTTGCTTCTGTTCAAAAGTTCTTACAAATTCGATATTATCAAAGCACTGAGTTATATGTTTTACATCTAAAGTGGTCGGGTTGATAATCGGGTTTTGTATTGATAATATCTTTTCCTGCAAATTAGCCATGGTAATCGTCGCAACAGCAATTTTTTCGCCATGTAGTGAGGAATGATCTCTTGTTACCATTTCCATTGCGTGAGTTATCATATGCTCTCCTTGGCTTGCAGAATAGCTGCCTTTTGATATTACCATTCCAAGTCCTGAAATTAGTAGAACTTCCATAAGTAATAGGACCACTTTTCTACTTCTTTTAGTAAACGCCGTATACTCTCTTAGCAAAATTTGCTCCAAATCGCGAACAAGTGTAAAAGGTAATTCATTGTATTCTGTGCCAAGCAACAAATGAGATAGTAGCCAGTCAGCCTGAACTGTCGAACGGCAAATGAAATCTGCAAATCCGCTTAATGTGAGGCGCAGTGGTGCATTGGTAAGTATGTCTATATCTATATATATCGCTCTTGGAAGATGTGCTTTGAACGATTTTTTGTATCCATTTACTAATATTGAAGCATTTGCAGATGTATATCCATTCATGGAAGCGGCTGTTGGGAACGATATATAATCTTTTTTCTCGAGGTAGCTTGCATATTTGCAGATGTCGTTAACGGTGCCGCTACCAAATGCAACTATTAAGTCACTGTCTTTTGCTTTGTTTCTAACTAGATTTACGGTTTCAAGAGAGGCAAGTGAAAGATTAGTACCCATGGTTGGTGTCATTTCAGCACGTGACGCTGATTTTTTTTCCTGGATCCCAGTCTCGGAGGACTGGGATGATAAAATGTAGGGAGCATCCGAAATGATATGAGGTTTTGCAAGAGGCACAATGGTATTGCTCGGGATAATTAAGTGAGAAATTTTATTAAATACGTTTTTGTTTAAAAGTTTTGCTGTATTTTCATCTGCAACTAGAAAGATGTCATTTCCGTGTCGTGTGCATATTTTATAGATATCATCAGCAAGGTGGTAATCTGTTATTACTTCCCTTAGAAAAGTTTGTTCGGCTTGATGTAATATTTGTTTTAAATAGTGCATAGAGTGTTTACAATATAGCAATATAAGTATTTTAAGATTGACATGAAGATTGACCCTGTAGAGCTAACTAAGAAATTGATCTCTTTTGAGAGTATAACACCAAGGGACGGCGGGGCAATAGAGCATATAGCAACAATCTTCAAGAAAAGTGGCTTTGACTGTGAGATTTTAGAATTTGGTGATGATGGAACTAAAGTTAAAAATCTTTATGCGAAATATATAAACGGAGTACCAAATTTGTGCTTTGCTGGGCATGTTGATGTTGTACCACCGGGTCAGTTAAAAGATTGGGCATTTGGTCCATTTAATCCAGAAGTTAGAGATGGAATGCTATATGGAAGAGGAGCAGCTGATATGAAAAGCGGAATAGCTGCATTTATTGCTGCTATGGCAAATTTAATTGCAGAAAAGTTTCAATTTAATGGTTCGATAAGTGCATTGATTACCAGTGCTGAAGAAAGCACGGAAGAATATGGAACAAAGGCAGTTTTGGAATGGATGAAAAGTAAGCAAAAAAAGATAGATTTTTGTGTAGTTGCCGAACCAACCAGTAGTGAGAAATTAGGTGATACCATAAAAATAGGCAGAAGAGGTTCTGTAGCATTTGAATTAATTTGCCATGGAAAACAAGGACACGTTGCCTACCCAGACCTAGCAGATAATCCAATATATAAGGTAATATCGATATTGAGTAAGGTAAAAAATACTACTTTTGATCATGGTAATAAATATTTTCAGCCTTCACATTGCGAAGTTACTACTATCGATGTTGGAAATAATACTAGCAATCTAATACCTAGTTCAGCAACTACACGTTTTAACATTCGATATAACGATACACAAACACCTGACGGCTTATATAAGCTGATTGATGAAATATGCTCCAGTGTAACTAACGATTATAAACTTTCTATGCATAGCAGCAGGGACGTTTTCCTCTCTACTCCTGATAGAAATACTGATATTATGCTTGATGCGATAAATAAAGTTACCAGTATTGATGCTGTGCTGAGCACAAGTGGTGGCACATCTGACGCTGCGTTTATCAAAGATGTTTGTCCAGTGATTGAATTTGGTATAATCAACAAAACCGCACATCAGATAAACGAATGCGTATTAGTAAATGATATACACAAATTAACAGCTATATATAAGGAATTTATAGAAAATTATTTCAATCCCGCTAATAAAATATTGAATCAGGTCAACGTAGTTAGTAATATATCTAGTGGTCCATTGTTAGCTTAGATGTAATCAGATCTCTTGCATAACTGTTGTCTGAGTAACAACTGGTATCATTCCCACAACTGTACGAACGTTGTAGTTTGGGCCACCAGTGGGGTGTCATCCATAAGTGTTGAAAGTGCTATAAGTGGCATTATATAAGGTGGTTAACGGCATAAATTTCAATGGTAATAAAATAAATTAAAAAAGCGCCTTTTTGCCTGTAGTTAGAAGGTTTAAGCGAATTTTCGACGTGGTTTATCTGCTTTCCCAACAACGAAGGTTGATATCAAGAGGAGATTTACATACCATTAATCACCTTGTGTGATTGCACTTTCAACACTTATGGGTATCATCCCAGTGCCCAGACACTGGGATCCAGCTTCTATGCAACTTAATTAAAAACGTTTGTTTTAGCGTAAGACAACTACCTTTAGCTCATCAGCTCAGTTATAAGCAAAATTTCTTGATTCCAGACTGGATGACACCATTTGCTGTCTTCAAAAATGAATGTTCGTACAGCTATGGTATCATTCCAGCGTGTGACGTTAGAATCCAAAAACCATGAGAGCTACAAAAACCA
>JABFPS010000111.1:0-10348 GCA_022817285.1 Neuroscelio doddi
ACAGATGGCACTGTAATCGGTTACAAAAGCGAAATTTTTTTTAAAACCCAATAAATGCGCGTGAATATGTACGAATTCGAAAGTTATGTGTGAAATAATGTTTTCATATAAAAAGCAGAGTTTTGTATTCTTTGCAGGTGTACACAATATTTAGATAATGAGTTTTGTAAGAAGTTGTTTTATTTTTTTATTAATGAAATGATAGTTTAAATAACTATATTTTTTAAAGTGTTCTTCAATTAAAATATTTCTATACTAAAATTACAATAAAAAAAGAGCTTTATGACGCAAAACGTATCGAAATTCGTGAAAGGCTGTTTTGTAAAACACATTTAAAATATCATAAACAAGATAATTTGCATTTCCTATAACAAAGAATGAGTCAAGTTTTTATAACCTAAACATAAACAATTTTTTAATTTATGTTGGTTACAATTTTTATTTTTAACTAAGAAAGTATATTGAACTGAAAAAGAGCAAAATATTGTGATAATAATGCACAACTTAAATTTTTTGTAAATACTTGTTTGGGCATAAAAATTGTCACTTACAAATTTTTGTTTTTTAGAACTCAGTATTGCTGCTAGGACATAATAAATATAGTTTTGTCTTATGAGAAGAGAAAACATTAATCATAAGTAATTTTTCTTACAATTTGGTACGAATTTTATGAATAATTTAAAAATACTTTTTATGTAAAATCTGAAATTAATTTTGGTAAATGAAAATAATGAATAAATGAAAAAAATGTCCATTTTTTAACATATATGAAAGTAATAGTTTTTGAAAACTAATATAAGATTTTATTGCATGATAAAGTATCAAATAAAAATTTCTCTATAATCGTAGACGAGAGCAAAAGAGGTGGCATCGGTTCGCCTCTGTTCAAGGGGTTTCAGTTCATCCGGATCTTCTCCTATGTATACATGAGAGTGCACAAAGGTCCTTCGTACTATTTCAAGAGGAACTAAGGTAGCTCTTGCTGATCTCAAAGTGGACCTGCTATCCTATCACCTCTTTTGGCGTATGTCTATGATTAATACAATATTTCAAATGTCAAATAAATATTTTTCTGTAATAAAAATAGTCCCTAATTTATTTTATTTTATAATTAAGAATAATTATAATTTTACCACTACAATTCAATTTTTTCGAGTGAAATAATTTGTATATTTTTAAAACATTTTACAAAGAATTTACATTAGAATGAATTAAATTTTGCACAAATAATTATAATAATTAATTATCATTTTTAGCTTTTTAATGTAGAGTACTCAATAAAATCAAAAGAATGTTTTGAACTTATTTAAATATAAAAGAATATTTTAAGTCTGTAACTTCGTGGAAATAGCTTGTTGAATAATTGTTGAAAAAACAATTTAGTAATTAAATTGTTTAAATTTTAGTGCTTAAAGTGTCTACTTTAAAATGATTCTTTCAAAAATTGACCAACACCAGCACCAACTTCCTTGCGCAGTTACTTCAATTTTAACCAAACCTCTCGTCTAGATATTACTTTTTATTGTAAAAGTTTTTATTTATCAAAATATTCAAAATTGAACAAATTAATATAATTATATAAATTTACGTAATTTCAAATTGTAGGAGATTGCAACGGTTTGCACATTTTTTGAATTATGTAATTTTTAACAATTTGTATTAAGTTGTCAGAAAAATTCGTATGAGTTTTCTAGATCAAATTAAAGCACACTTTTTAAATACGAAATAAACATTTTATTTTATAAAGTAATCATTTTCTTTCTATTATTTAAACTATATTTACGTCAACTTTAGACTTCCATCTTCAAAAAACTTGGCTGGTTTGAAGACAAAGAAATCATCTACATGCTTTTTTATTATCTGTTATCTATTGAATATTTTTCGTTGTGAGCATAAAATGCACCGTTGCCAAGTTTAGAAATTACATAGTGACAGTGTATGATTCCAGTCATAGAAAACTTTCAGGGCACATGTGAAATTATATATTTTATATATGGAATCGAGATGGAACTATTAATTGAAACTGTAGAAAATGTATACTGAAAATTATTCTCGAACTCATGTGCTTGTGGCGCGTCATTTGAATTTTAGTTTTCATAACATTTTTTTTGCACATAAAAATATATATTAAATTATTAATTGCTTATGATATAAAAGTGTAATAACAATAGAATTTTTCAAAGCAATTTTACTATTATATATGAATATTTAATTTTGTAAAATGTATAATATTTTAGAATGACAACTTAAGTTATTGCTTTTGTGATATTAAGGTTAAATGCACTTTGAAAATAAATTAATAATTAATATAATTGTAAAGATACAAATAATTTTTGTAAAACTGACTGGAAAAGGCCATTAGGGATCTAAATAGATAGGAATATATATTTTCCAATCATTTTTATATGTTGGAATTTTAAGGGATACATTAGGCATGTACATATTTTTCAAATGCAAATGATGAACTACAATTTAATTGAAATAGAGCAAAGTATTCTTATTCGACAACACACATAGGGTATAACATTTTTGTAAATAAACTTATAAATACTATAAATATAAATATTTCTCATATAAATATTACTTTTATATACATATTTCATTGCAAATAATTTTATTTTTTATTCGATTAACATTTTTCTATCCTTGTTTTGTTTACACAATTATTTATGATGTATTCACTGAGATAAATGTATAAAATAGTTTGCATTCATATAATATATCTTTAAATTTAGTACTAATACATTAATAAAGATTCTTATATTTTATAAGAATATTAAAATAATATAATATTATAGTCAATTATCTTAAGTGTGATATAATACGCATAATACAATTATTATTTTATCTATATTTTAAAGTTTTGTTTAATTAAAATGGAGAAAAACCAATGAGAAAGTCGTTAATAAAGTATTTTCCGCGTGATCATAAACGACGTGTGACAGTACGGTCACATCGACCGCGTTATCAACGCTCCGCGTCACGATCGCGTCGCACTTCCCCGCACAACGCTACGCGGCGTATCAGTTCTCGCCAATAGGCCATTCCACCACTGTAGATATATAAGAGGCCTATTGGCCGAGGAAATCAATCAACTCCAGACCTAGAGTTAATCAACTATTGAATTATAGACCTAAAAGATTAAAGTTTAACATATTATATAAAATATACCGACTCAACAATTCTTTCACCTTAATTACAAAAAGGCAGGTAGCACTTTAGAGCGTTCCTTCCTTCTCTTTTCTCTCTATCTCTCAGGGCAGGTAGCGCTTTTGAGAGCTCCTTCTCTTTCTCTCTCTCTAGGGTAGGTAACGCTTTTGGTGCGCTCCCTCTCTCTCTCTCTCTCCGTAGGGTAGGTAGCACTTTCGAGCGCTCCTCGAAACACCGCTATGTCAAAACGCGGTGGACGATAAACTCGTACCCTTTCCTGACTCTCTAGAAGAGCCCACATTGGAAGGAATACGAGTCCTCTACATGAGGAAAAATCTACCGTCGTGTTAGGCAAAGATAACTTTTATTTTTAAGTCCCGAGTAGTTCCTACTCGGGCATAAAAGTTATCTAAAAGAAATAACCAATTTTATTTCACAGCACCTCGCCGGTTTACTTAAGAAAGGTAGCGATTTGAGTTGCTCCTTTCTGAACCACTACTACCATTACATAAGACGTGACAACGCGTCGTATGTCAATTTGGCGCCCAACGTGGGGCCAAAGTAAACAGCCAAAGGAAGGTAGCGATTTTAGTTGCTCCTTTCTGAACCACTACTACCATTGCATAAGACGTGACACCGCGTCGTATGTCAATATATACATGAAAAATAATGAATTGTAGATTTTCAAATAAACTGAAGTTGTTTAAAGAGACGCAACCTAATAACGTACTCTAATAAGTTTCAATAAAAACAAAAAAAAATTATTAATAGTAGGAATCGAACTAGAAACTACTGGGTGAAACTCCAGTGTTCTCTTAATTGAGCTATTAATAGAGTTGTAAACTAATAACAAACTGAGCTTATTTTAGTTCACTCGTGTAAAATAAGCTGACACCCCTTATTTTACACAAAATTTGTCTGCTGAATGTGACTGTTCTATTAGAATTTATCAACAGAATTTGTCTGCAAATGCAACAGTCGTGTGGTCATTTGAAAAAATAAGTAATGTACCAAATACGACTGCTCATATTTTACACAAAATTTACCTACTAAATATGATAGTCTTATTATAATTCGATCAAAGAAATTATCTATTAAATATAATAGTTTCTCCATAACACAAAATCTGTATACACAATGCGGCAGTCCTGCAATTATTCAAAAACAGAAATTATTTAGCAAATGCGATAGCTCATATGTTACGCAAAATCTGTTTATTGAATGCGACAGTCCTATCATAACTCAATAAAAGAAATGGTCTGCTAAATGTGACAGCCAATCTATCACATAAAATGTGCCTGTTAAATTTAATATCCCATGTAGTAAGCAACATCTGTTTATTAAACGCGGCAACCAATCTATCACACAAAATTTGTCTGCTAAATATGACAATCCTGTAACGATTCAACTTAAGAATTTGTCTATCACATACCATAATTCACCATTGACATAAAAACGGTATTACAATATTTATTTTTAATCATTACCATTAAATATGCAATTTTTAAATTCGATAATCCACTATTAACGAAAATCAAATTGAGTTATACTAATGTTGAAAATGTAAACTTGATAGACAATTGTGCTAAAGATATGATACAATCACAACCATTTAAATAACGTAGTTAAAGAGTTAGATAGTTAAGTGGCATTGATAATCAATTAAATATTATTGGTAATATGCTCAGTTATAATCACATGTGGCAATTTTCTTATATACTTTAATAATATCTTAATTATTTTCCTTGAGATGCTTTTTTATCACATACATATGAACAAATACAGTCAATAATATGACTCAAAATCAAATTGTTCCTAATCTATGTTACTGGGTTTATAGTTACTGCGATGCGAAGTTAATATTTTATATGATTCACTTAATGAATAGTCATTGCACGAATATCAAAACATATTTGTAAAGACTGCATTTTCCTTTGGTATTTTATAACACATATATTCATTTTTCAAACGATTAACAACAAAATTTCACAGATTGCGGTTTGTATGCTATTACTAAAACTGTATCTCTTTTATCTGGAATTATGCCTCAAACAAAACACTAGAGACATAATTTAATGCATCAACATCTATTGAAAATAATCGGAAGTAATAATATTGAATTATTTCCATAAAAAGTATGCTGTGAAGGAGCATTTTTGCCGTTTCAATCTGATTGTTATTTACATAATGTTAATCTTCTTAATGCATCAGCTCTGCATTTAAATAACAAAGATGTATCATTGAGTAACATTTTTTAAATAACAGAACACGTTGAAGAGGCAGAAAAATTGAAAAATAATTCTATTCGTTCTCTGTGTACAAGTTGTTGGCATATTTATAATAGCAAAATTTACGATAATAACAGCTGTAAGACATTCGTAAGTGTAAAATAGAAAATTCGTTAACTGATCAACTAAAAAAAAGAAATAAGTGAGATTTTATATGTTTTATGCTTATAATAAATTTACAAACGAGAAGTAATTTACTCACCAATACTGAAAGGAACATCACGGATATTATTTATTACATAAAGGATAAATTATATATCATTTCACATTAGAGAAATTATTACTATAATTATTAAACAAACAAAAAATATTATCACAGAAATAATTATAATATAATAAAGAGTAATCTTAAATCTTACATATGCATACTCTACACATGTTTCAACGTAAGAAAAAATATTGTTTAAAAAGTAAGAGACTTCTTCTACAGCAAGTGAATGATAATTACTTGAAACGTAGAAATGTTAATCTTCAAAATATGAAAATATATTATAAGAAAAAGAATTTAGTATTTTTATCTTCAAATAAATATAAACGAAAATATACTATATACAGAGAGAATTAAGTTAAAAGTGAAATTAAAAAGCATAAGTGTGTCAGTAAGTTCAAAAGCGGAAACACATTTGAAGTATTAAATTCCTTGCTTTTTATAAATTGTATTATTATGAAACTGATTACAATTAAATAAAAATATCGAATACTTTAATTATGAATACATTACATCAAGTTATTAATATCTTGCCTTTAAGAAATTACTATGGAAAGACTCTATTTTGGACATATGATAAAACAGTGTGTGAAACCAGTGATGAACTTGTTATAGAAAATTATCAGTAATTTCTTTAAGAAATAAAACTTGTTATCTTTAAAAATATTCAGACTTGTATGCATTAATTATTAAGTGTACAAATTAATTCTCGAACTTGATTTAATATATTCAATATTTAATTATAAAAAAATCAAATTACATTTTAATCTACGAAGTAATCTCCATCAGCTTTAGAACATTTTTGCTATCTAATAGGCAACTGGTGAATCTCCTCTTGGTAAACATACAGAAGTTTTGAGTCAATAAAGCCGATAATGCTTTTTTCAACCCCTTCGGGGGTTTTAATGTGAAAATCAACTAAGTGGTGTTACTGGGATTGGAACAGCGTTTGATTCCTTATCGTGTATTGGCTGGTGCCCGAGTGGTAATAACATACGATCCAATACGGCTAAAGCCATTGCCTATGCAGTAATATCACCTGCCTAGTCTTATTACCGGCAAAAAATCTTTTCTGTTCAATTTCGTCACTCAAACACTGAAGTTTCCGTTGGTAACGCTCAACATTTAATGATTTCAGCCAATTATAATATAAAACAACCTTCATGTCCCATCAAATGTACATTAAGAGTTTTTTACCATAAATATTGGATTTCGCAGTCGATGTCAATGGTTCACTAGAGTTAATCCATGATTTTCTTCTTTTAGAATTATCGTACATCACCTACTTTCACCAAGCACTATTTTGTATAAAAAATTCTTCCTTTTGAATAGGAACAACAGGGCCAGAGCCGTATCATAGCGTCTCTGTTGTCAAGAGAAAGCACGTGTGGAACCGAACGGTTCGCTTTTTGAATTTTTCCTAGCTTTAGTAAGCGAATGGAAATTGTTTGTTGAGTTACTCCAAGTGCTTGAGCAAACACTGATTGCGTTTGACATGGATTTTCTTTCACCAGCTATTCCAAATCGTCGTTTTCGACTTTTTTGGGTTATCCACGAGGTTTATCATCCACAAGATTGAAATTTCCATCTCGGAACCTCTAGAACTACTTTTCGCATGTGCTGTAGGACACAGCATATTTAGCTAAGACCAAATAAATCATTTCCTTAGCCTCGGCAGCATTTTTCTAGAAGGAACTTGAAAAACATGCGATGCCTAACATGATGTTTATCGAACGTCACCGTGCTCACTACACTCACATGCTGCTTTTTGATATTATGTCGGCTGCAGAATCGGATATTATGATTTTTTAAGTTGGTATTGTAAATCCCCAACAGGGTGAGAAAAAAGTTCAGTTTGAATAAGTGGTACAATAGATTTAATTTAGGGGCTGAGAATTAACTTATACACCTAATAATATTCAATTAACATTACTCTTTTATCGAAGAAATATAAATATACACTCGCACGTACATATTTTATTTTATAACTTTCATATACAATATTGTACGAAATATATTCTTTTTTTGATTTATTTCCATAAATATATAATGAAAGTATTTTTGTACTGAGTCCAAGTTTTTGTATTTATGTATATATATACATATATGTCTTACCAAACACATATAATACTGTTGTCGTACCATATATAATGTTTTCAATCATTATCTTTCTTTCCTCAGAAGAACGTGATGTTGTCCAGTCTTCTTTTATTGTTTCAAATATCCTATATACCTGTAATTTAAATAATATTTAATTTAATGAATCTAATCATAAAATCACGTGAACAATAATATTGCATTTTTTAATACATGGTACTTCTCGATCAGTTAAATACATCATGTACTCTTTTAGACTAAGCAGCTATAACAAATTCAGAGATATTACATTCTAAAGTTTACAAACTTAACAAAGAAATTAAAAAATCATTTCAAAATTGCTTATCTAAATTGCAAACCCACAATAAAATTAAAAACAAGTTATTTTTACTAGAATGTATTACATTTATAGAATTCATACAAATACAAAAAATGACTACTATGTAACAAATACAAAAATATTAAATATTTGATTTTATGTACTAAATTAAAACAGAAAGCATTCATATTGTGGAACATTTAATAATAAAGCAATATTTAAAGTGAGGAAGTATGTACTTTCGATTATAATAGAGCATACAAAAATTTAATGAAACTAAATAATAATTTTATAATATTTTTATTTTTATTTTCGCTTCAATTGGTTTTTAAGTATCAGCCTCTTTAATATTTTATGAAAAAGATATTATTTCTATAAAAGTTAAAAAGGATTTCATTTTGAATTAGATGCAGCAATTTATTGTTTTAAACATTCAATTTTATATAGTTTTATGTTTCTTCAAACATTTGTTTATTGAATGGAAACTACACTACATCTTAAGTGTTGATTTATTGAATCATTTATATTACTTGATAAAAAATATAAATTAGCAATTTCTTTTTCATTAAAATATATAAACTCTAGGTTTAAACATATAACTATTAAATATAAATCTTTAAAAATATATTTCTCGAAATTCTTTGATACATTTTTCTATGAATTACAGTGACTATAATCATTTTATACAATTTTTATAGACATAAACGTACCTTGGGATTCATTACACAAATATATATTTTAAACATTCCAACAACAGCTACAGCAATTGGTAAAAAAATTCGATACAATACATCTAAGTTATTTAAATTGTTGTACACCATATAAAACTGAAATAATATCATACATAAATATAAAGTAACTCATACTTCTAAGTTCACATATTTATAATTATTATTAATTATACATGGTATAAAAACAAATAGTGAAAAAATAAAGTATTTTTACTCTTTTAGCAACATCTTTTATCTGACAAATTAGATTTGTTCTGACAATAAATATATTTTTTCTACTTGAGTAAAACAATAGCTATGCTCTTATTAATGAGAAAATTCAAATTTTTGTACACAATTTCATATTTTGTTGTAGTTTGTGAGTCATTTTTCCTTTGTTCAAAGTTTAACGTGCCTATTTAAATCATTTTAAAGATTAAGAATATGAATTCAAAATACAAAAAATGCAATAAAATAAAAAGATTATTTTTCTAATTGTCATAATTTTTTCTAAAGAATCCTTTCAAAGAGAAAGATGTTCAAACCCGTAAATTACGAGGGCTGTTTGATAATTAAAGTAAATGACCAACAGATGACAGCATTATGAACAAAATTCCCTATACACTATGTATTCCCTTCCTTTAAAGTATCATATGTTAAGTTTCAAACCTGTATACTGCATAATTTGTGGTTAGAACGTTCGTTGAAGAAGACATTAGGTGTGATTTTCGTAAAATGGAAAAAACAGATACATACCGTTATCAAATTTTATTTTTTAAAAGGGAAAACGGCTAATCAAATTAAAGCTAAGTTAGACAAAGTTCTTGGCAAGTTCTTGGCAGCATCTTCATTTAAAACAGTGCACTTGTGTGTTTTCAACTTTAAATATGATCGAACAAGCTGCGAAAATGAACACTATAGTGGATGCTTAAATGAAGTAACAACAGACGAAATTGTTGACAAAATCCACAGAATCGTTACGACCAACCGCAGAGTGAAGGTTCACGAAATAGTTGAAATGATATGCATCTTAACTGAATGTATGGACAATATCTTACAGGTGCATTTGTGTATGAATAAGCTTTACGCGCGACGGGTACCACGTTTGCTCACATTGGACCAAAAATATGTTCGAAAGAATGTTTTATTCGAGAATTTGGAACTTTTTAAGTGGAAGCTTAACAACATTTGTGTCGATTTATAACTGTAGACGAGACTCTGATCTACTATTACACACCTGAAAATGAAAGAGCAATCAAAACAATGGATACAAAAAGGCGAACCGATACCGAAGAAATCAAAGTCTGTGCTATTTGCTTGGAAGATGTTGGCCATTCTTTTTTGGAATGCATAAGGGATAATTTTTATCGATTATCTGGAGAAAGGAAACACAATGAACGGTGAGTATTACGCTGATTTATTCTAAAGCCTGAGTAATAAAATTAAGGAAAACCGGCGGTATTTAACCAAAAAAATTCCTTTTTCATCTGAATAATGCACTAGCGTTATATACACATCGGCTGTTGCAATGGCAAAAATTCATAAACTGAAGTTTGAATTGTTATTACACCTACCC
>JABFPS010000112.1:0-10342 GCA_022817285.1 Neuroscelio doddi
AGTTAGGAATGAGTAAGCTGTTGGCCAGATGAATTCTGCAATTGCTCTCGGTGGATAACAAACGGATACGGCCAAAAATTTCGAAACAGTATTTGGACCTCTTTAAGAAAAATCCGCAAGAGTTTTTGCATCGAGTCGTCACCGGTAATGAAATCTGGATCTATTACTATACGCCAGAGACCAAGCAACAGTCAAAACAATGGATTTTTCTGGGCGAATCTACAGTGAATTATTGGACCGATTCGACAAGAAATAAAAGGCGACACGAACCCATTTGACAAAGAAAGAAATTCTGTTCCATCACAACACACCAGCTCACTCATCTAAAATCATTCCGGTCAAATTACATGAATTGCAATACGAATTGCTGCCGCACTCATCGTACTCTCCCAATATGGTTCCCTGCGACTTCTTTCTCTTTCGCAACATGAAAACGTGGCTTGCGGGGAAAAAATTCAGCTCAAATGAGGTCATCGCCGAGACAGAAGCCTATATTGAAGAGTTTGACAAATTGTATTTTTTAGAGGGGTTAAAGAAATGGTAGGAACTTTGGGAAAAGTGTATCGTCCTAAAAAGAGATTACGTTGAAAAATTAAATATAATTTTTGTGAAAAACTTTCATCTTCCTTCCTAACACGGGTAGTTATTCATGCACACTCGTATATGGTCATGGATTTAGAATATATCAAACTCCAACTTAGAAAATAAATTACCAGCATAAATGCAGTGGCAAATGACTTAAAGAATAATCGTGGCAAAAAAAACTTAAGAAAACGACGCAGTTAAAACTAAATAATATAGTATAAGAAGTTTGGCTTTTAGGGACAATGATTAAAAATTCAGAATATTTATAGGGTTAAATTATAACATATTATTTGATCACATAAAAAATCTTAAAGTTTTATTCATTCTTCCTAAATATCAAATTCCTTATTCTGAATTTACAAAACGAGAGACACACAGAATAATATAATTTGGAGTGAATGATTTTAATCAATCAGGGACATAGAATATTTTTTAACCTGTATTGTCAAGCAATACAGACTTTGATTTGTAGTTTTTTTCGGGAATTTGTTGCTTAGCGATATCTAACTGAAGCATATAGAACTTAGACTTATTGAGTTATCTCTTGGCCAAGCACAGAAAACTATAAGACTTAGGAGTCCTTACATGCATATTGCAATATCTTACAAAAATATATTCCATTTTAAAAATATCCTAAAAATTCTAATATTCTACGATAAAATATCTTTAAAATATAATTTACAATACACTTATTAATTAATTATGAAATGACTGCTTATATAATATTCCTATTAAATTCACTTAATCGCAATTGTATTAATATTTACGTAAACGTGTTTAACGAACGTTTTTGGGAAACTCTTTATTTTGATACCTATGTATAGCACTAAAATATTTTCTTTTTAAAAATATTTCACATAGCGGTATACATTTCTGACGGGGAGCTGTACCCCTCTATCCGCTGGCTAATGTTATATAACCTAATTCCATACATTTGGTATATTAGCTGGAAGGTCGTGAAAATATCACATTATTATGATCATCATTATATTTATTATAGACTTTTCTTTATTAAAAAATGTAAAATAAAATAGCAGGTGTATTATTCAGAATTTTTTGAGATATGTTTTCATAAGATATATAATTTTAGGAGAGTAATGTTTAAGGGTATTAATTTTATAAGGATATTTTATTTTGGAATATAGGTGCTGGTCCCCAAGATCTAGTGAATTCTCTTTCGACAGCAGGAAGAAAGGCCGAAGTACCTCTTGACCAAGCACTAGTATCTAATACCTAACGAGTTATCTCTTTAGCAGCGTGGGTCTAGTGCACTTCACGAGATATTTTTCATTTCATGCCAGGATAGTAAGACAAGGATGTTCTGTAGTCGTGCGGAACTACTCTTTTTATAGCAGCAAACCCGATTTAACTCGCGCTATCAGTAGCTTACTGAGGACAGTAATATTAAATCTTGGGATATGAAGTAGGGATTTTTCGTTACACTTCGAGTAGGCTAGTTGGGACTTTCTGTGTTACTGGCTGCTGCAGCGTGACGTAGCCCGAACTTATACTTGGTCGATTCAAACTATTGTACTTTACGTCGTTTTGAACTTTCTTTGAATTTAAACTTGTATACGACGCCAGAACACATCGAAAAAATCACTCGAACTAATAAACGTACAAACTATACTATATACTTTATTTATGCTCGTGAGAATTCATCACATCCCCTTTTGTGATAGTTTTACTATTAGCAATATAACAAATTAGCATCATATTTCAATATTTTTACACTTTAACAAGATTCATGATATAATATAAACACTTTACATAAATACACTATACATGCATAAATAAAAGTGTTGGATAGATTGTGTTAATTGCAAGTGTCACATTGAAATGTGCTTTTCGTACCTTTACGAGCACCTACACAGTATAGTTTTGTGTATGTCCTTGTGTCCACCATTATTAAACTATTATTACTACCGTTTTTAGAAATCATCCTCCCCACACATTTGGTCACTTTCTATTCTTCTACGCCAACTAGAAAGTGCGATTATATACTTCCATTACACCGACACTCTTTTCGATTCTATAGTGCTGAATTTGCATGTTTGAAAGTTTCCCTGATAATTACGAAAAACTTTATTGTGAGTAGCTTATTATCGCGCCATGTTCAGACACCTTGACATAAACAAAACCTACAAGTGTCATACAAATATGTACTATTAACATTAAATTTTTGCAAATATTGTCGTTTTTATCAGAATGTGTAAAACAGAAAAAGTCAGATGGACTAATATACTGTCGAAAATAAGAACAGCTACGTTTAATATTTATCGCCGATGAATCCACTAATAATAACTAATATAATTACTTTATAGTTTTCAGAGATTTATTTTCCAAGCGGATAAAGGTAGCGCCGATGAAGAAGGTGAAAGCCAAAAACATTTTCACCGTTTATAAAAGTTTAGCTGCTTTTTGAATAGAAGTACTCTGAATATTCCTATCGGATAATTGAAAATTCTAGAATAAATTCATTTATATCTTCCATATCAAGTTTAGGATCCAATATTTTATAACACCCATTAAAAATCCGTAGATCTATCTTATGAAACACGTGGTGAAATGATGAATGTGTATTACTGCGTAGAACATTTGCATGACTCGAATATTTACTTAAACGAATTTCGATTTGCGATAAACACTGTGATTCATGAGACCACTCGCTTTTCATACAACATGCTTAATACCGATCGCTAGTTTCATGAATCTCCTATCCTCAAAAAAGCTGAAGTAGACTCCCCGAGAATAGTTCCAGTAAACTAAGCCGAAAGAGGAGAAGCATCGAAAAGTGTCTCCCATTTATGTAATTTAACCAGTAAATTGTTGTCTCAAGCGTTTGACTGTCAAAACCACTATTATAATTAATGGAATTGTGGTACCCATTTCAGTGTCAGAAAAAAGTGTGGTTACTCCAATACGTCCTTCTTTTAGTCACGAAATACGTCGGATCAATGATCTTCCCTAAATAGAAAGGCCCTTATAAAATTTATCTCATTTGTTCCGACTTAGTGTACGGCTAGATGAAAAAGTATAAAAAGCAGGTAAAATCTTCATTTCCGACTTGATTCCCTATATTGGAGGAAGCGTGACTCCATCTAATCACTTTAGGCTCTTTTAGATGAACCTAAACACGTTCTACGTTATGGGGAAGAAGATAAATGGCAACCTGATTCCTTCAACACCGAAGCCTCCTCGCCATATTCTGCTATAAAAATAGCGCGGTAGGAATGATCCGTGCAGATTTTTTCGTTCTCGCAAACGTTGAGATCTTCAATTTCCAATGAGTTTTCGAAGAACCTATAAGTGTTTTTCATGGACTTCAAAATGAGGAAAGTCATCCAAGGAACAATAATTGCTTTGGAGGAAGTCAGAATATCGTTCCGTGACACATGGTCCATCCTACATCAACCGCTAAGACAGGTCGTGGCTAATCTTCCATATTGATGAATTCCACCGTGATGAATCCTCTATAATCTAAGCCCTGATATACCTAGCAGCGGAAGCTTCAGCAGGCATACCACAGTCGTTGCAAACATTATTACCGTCGATGCTATTGAAAGCGATCTCTTGTCGACTGCCGCGAAACTGAGACCAACGACATCGAAGCTGAGGATAAATTGAGAGGACAGCTCAGGTTTCGTCTTTTGGTCCCCAAACCTGAGGCCTCATCAACAGAATCTAGGTTTCTGTTTCCGTATAAGTACCACGCAGACTTCTTTTTGAAGGAAAGAGTATGTATTACGAATTTTGTTCGTTACAATGACTCGTTTACCTCGAGAATTCAAATTAGCCAATTTTGCACCCCTTAGTATTGCAAGCCGCAGCGTAGGTAACAGCACTTCGTGGATTCGAACAACTACAAGTATTAGAATACTGACAGCAACGGAAAAAGCTGCAGTATGATTACAAACAACTCACTTCATTTGATTGATTTCAGATATTGTCGATCGTTTGTGCTGTTATGTGTGTTTGTAAACGAGGTACATTGAGTACATATTTGATTTCCGTTTTTTTGCTTTTATATGTGCTTGCCTGCTACTCGCCTGGTCTTTTTTGCATTTCAGTTATGGCCAAACAAGTTGCATATTCTAATCGCTGTTGCCTTCCCACGCGCGCTTATGCGTTCTCTTGCCCACTTGTTGTCGACATTTTTTGTCCATTCTTATGAAAAGCGGTATCAAATATATATTTCATTCTTGTAACGCTATCAGTGTAGCTTTATTTACTATATCTCGTAAAACTTTTGCTATTTTAAGCATTCATTTATTTAGTACTAGTTAGAAACAAGTATCGTTATGTTTTAATTTCTTTTTTTCTTTTTCAATCTCTTCCACTTTTACGTTTTCCTCTCCACTTCTTTGATCTAGAATCTCTCACTTTCACGTGGTGTAAATAAATTTGTTATCAAGTTCTTTATATTAATACTAGATCTCGAGTGTTGTATAATATATCAGATACTTTTTTTGATACGGATTAGTCATCTGACGTAACTTTGAACTCAACTCTGCTAAATTTCGTTATCGATATACGTGTCACTTTTGTATCGTATTGTAAATAGCCCCTTTTTGACCCTTTTGCAATATATGAGTGTTGACTTTGTAAGTAATGTCAATCACTTTTTCCTTCATGTAGCGACATTATAACCGGTAAATAATAGTTACTATATTATATGATGTGTGACTATTTTTATAATAAGTATAAAATATATAATAATTCAATTTAATCAATTAAAGTTATGTAGCAGGTGTAGAAAAGTGGTTTTATTTACGTGTTTTTATAAAATTATTAGAATGATTGTAGTACATATAAAAAGTAGATATTAAATTTTCTTTCATAATTAATTATTACAGTTTGAAAATTAGCAACATAGGTAGAAGGGATGTTCAAAATACGAAAGTATGTGAAACTGAGACTCTAAAATATATTAGTCACTGTGTAAAACAACATATATATAGTATAAGGTTTGTATACAATAATTTAAGTGCATAGGTAAACTGAATATACAGAAAATAAATGTTTTTTTAAATTTCATAAAATTTCATATCTTCTACAGATAGATATAATTTTGATTAAAAATTATTTTTGATTACAATTTTAGTAAGAGAAAATATTAAATACTACACGCAGTATCTAATCTTTATTATTTAAACTTTAATAGCCAATTTCTGCTGCTACTTGATATATTATTAAAGTTTTAGCATATTAGGTTCCTTTTATTGATACAATAACGTACGATTTAATCATATATACGTTTATTGCGGTACTGTTTTCTTATTTATAAATTTCAAATATATGTCTCACATAGTACTTTCAGTACGAAATTTGGTGCGTATTGTTGGTATGAACGTAATTCTAATATTATCTTAAAATCTTTTTAATGTATAAATAAATTTTTATTTAATCTGTGAGAGAGAAAGAGTATTAAAACATAATATGTAACGAAATTTATATCAAATGTTTTATACAATTATTTATATTTATCGAGAAAGTTATTAGAATAATAAAGAAATCATTTTTTACTTATAATTATGCATGATTATGCAACTTGAAATTTTATTGAAAATTCCATCTTTTTAAAGTGATACCCTAATTGTATTGTAGAATACAATATTACAAATATCTTAATTGTTAAAATAACACTTAAGGAAGAAAAATTATTCTTCACTATTATTGTGAACGAATGGAAAAAATGTAAAAAGTAATACATTTTAACTAATAATGTTATAATGCCCACTGTTATTGTATATTATATCACTAATATTTAGCAGAATTTTGTTAACATTATATAGTGAAAATGAACAATATTAACCTATTTTTGGTTGCTCATGAATCTAATGAATATTATAAAATTATCTGATGAATTTTTAATTGTTATAAAATAACTAATATTTTTTCTGCAAGTAAATAAAAGTTTCAATAAATAGTAGAAATTATTATTTATTGACAAATACTTAAAAAGTTAAAATGTATGTAATATGAAACATATTAGTTAAGATGTACCAGATGAAGTTGTTTTTTGCATAATTGTTTTACAGGAATGGAAAAACAGAGATAATTTTATTGTTGTCAAAAGCATATAATTCCGCATATAGTAAAAATTTATAGAAATTTTATATCAAGCTGACTTATTTTCCTGGATTTTTGTACGAATTATTATATACATTTTTTTCTTGGCCTTGATACAAATCTTCTTTAATGACATGTCATCCTTATTTATCGTCCTTATTTTATAAAGGTCGTCCTAACCATGAATTTTTCTCTATATACTTTTTTATAGCTTTTTAAAAAACATGAAACGTGTTCACATATTCTTTAAACACCGTAGAATAATTTTAAATCAAACGTAATTCGTAGGTTCTTCACTCGCAGGTGGTGAAGTTCTCAAGTGGCCAGAGTCACATTGCAAGCTCTCGTATAATACATTAATACTCGCGAGAAATAATAACAAAAAGAAATAAACGGAATTAGATTTTATTTTATTATAGATTTCTAACTAGTATACTAATTAAACCTCAGGGTTGCCATCCCGAACTTACATGATTGGCGTTAGTTAAATAATTATTTTTTTCAACGGGACTCCAAGATAGATCCGTTACAATTTGCTGCATGAATTTTATCATTTGATTATAAAATTTTATTTATATAATTAATTTATGGGATAAATATGATTCTTTTTGACTTTGATCGTTTTTAAATCATTCATAATGAAGGAGTAGAGCCATATCAATAAAGTTATTTTTAAACTTTGATGATACAGAGAAAGTTCGTGTAAAAAATCTCGTACACAAGTCGCGATCAAACCCCAGAATAACGAAACAATTGTAAGTATATAATATTATTTATATAACTTATTTATCATATTTTATTTATTTAATGAATTCACATATATGTATATAAATATGATTACACATCATTTATATTTATTAGTTTATGTGAAAACAATTTATGGAAAAGATATTGAATAAATTATATTGATGATGTTCTGTAATTTAGAAATAAAATGGAGATCAACAAGAAATTACTTTTGGACATCAATTATTTAGAAGATGTCAGTTTCGATGAGGATATTGGATTAGACGATGAAACCGAAATAATTCACCATGATAATCTAAATAGCGATTCAGAATAGGTACCTTCTAAAGAGGAAGAACCAGACAGTACAGTTGTTGGTGAGATTGAGAATATAAACAAATTTTTCAATGGGAAAGGTGCAACAACTTTACTTGCGAAAAAAACTCTTCATTGTAAAGGTTGTAAAAGTAAATCCGCAGTATCTAAAGTCAATTTTGTCAACACTGATAACTCTTGTAAATAGAAAAAATGCCTTATTTATATAAAATGAAAACTAAACGAAAAAATTTTGAATATTCGATCCCGACCAACATTTTTGTAAAAAATATTACTGATGAATGTAGTGCGTTTCAAAAATAATTGATATTAATATAATTGAAGAAATTGTAAGCTGTACAAATTTAACTATCGCGTATAAATCTGCTAATAATTCGTCTGCTAAAGACAGAGAATGTAAAGAAACATTAAAAACCGAAATTCTCACTTTATTGGTAGTTCGCTTCATAATTGGTGTACATCATGTTATGCCAATGTAGAAAAATTATGGAATCCTGATAATACTGGATTCTTATTACTTCGTGTTGTTATGAGTTGCAAACGATTTTATGTTTTAATACGATACTTGTGATTCGACGATTCTATCAAAAGATCTAGTAAATGAGAAACTCATAAAGTTGCGGTTATTTGATTAATATTAGACTATTTCCTTGATAATTACAAAAATATTATACTGGAAGAATTCACTAATTTTGACGAAATGTTACATCACTTTCGCGGTCATTGCAGCTTTATTCAATATATTTCGAGCAACCTGGCTAAATATAGACTAAAATTATTAGCCTGCTTTAATGCGAATAATTTTTGAACTGTGAAATTTATTATGGTCAATCTAAAGATTATCCATATACTATCTAATACTCCCTGTTGATACGGTGAAACATTTTATAAAGCCATATCAAAAACAATTTTTAATCTTACAACTGCCGATTGGTATACTAGTTATTCTTTAGCTCAAGTTGTACTTGAAAAAAACAATTACATTCCTAGGTAGAATGTGTAAAAATAAACGTGAAATACCGACAGAGTTTTTACGGAATAAAAAAATAGAAATTTATTCTTCTATGTTTGGATTCTAAAAAAATACAACAATTGTATCATATATACTGCGAAAGGATCGAGCTGTCATTTTTTTCTCTACTACGCATAACTCATCTGATATTAATGTATATACTAACAAACCTTAAATTATAATAGATTATAATGCGACTAAAGGTGCAGTTGACACAATTGATAAAATATGTGCTACCTATTCTGTGTCGCAAATCACAAGAAGATGGTTTCTCGCATTATGTTTTGTTTCTAGGAACATTGCAGATATAAATATGCAGTTTCTGTTCTTTCCTTTACAATTAGAAAAGGTCAGGCTCATTAATTTAAAAAAAAAACCAGCAACAGGCCTCATGAAATTTTATATAAAGTTAAGATCAATCATTCCCTTATTATGTTCTGATATTAAAATATTCTTGTTGCGATATCTTCCGCATAAAAAAAAAAATAAGCACCGAAATGTAATACTATTTGAAAACGGTGCCAGATATGTAAAAAGTCGAAGACAACTAATAAATGCGAAAAAAGCAATAACTTCACATGCAAAAAAACTTTATATTATAACGACAATCTGTTTTGTATGCGTTGATCACTCGAAAAATGTCACTACATTTCCATAATTATTCATTTGTATTAATGAAGTTTTTTATTGTAAAACACTATTTTTTATTTAATTATGAAAACTTTTTATTATTTGTATTATTTAAATACCTTTTATTTATATTGCTTATAAATAGTAATCTATTGGTATATTAAATTCTATCGTATTTAGCCAGAAAATATAGCTGAGCCCTGAAGGTTTCCGCGCGACCACTCGTTTAACAGAAAAGGGCGTGACCAATTAAAAGTTAAGGATTATTGATACTAACCAGATGATAATGTACGTATATGTGTGTAAAATGTAAGCCGGCACAGCAATTTTTCTTCCATTCTCTGCTTAAAATAAAGCATTGATTGAGTAAATGAAAACATAAACTTCATGTCTGATTCTGTAAGTATACTACGAATTCAGTACGCCTTAATATTTTTAAACAAATCCTAAAAATTATAAAAATTATATCATGCAATTGGAGATGTTCAGAAATTGATTGACGATTTTTTATTTTGCTAAAACGTCACGAGTTAATTTTATGTCAGCTTCAACTACATGTTGCAGTTTATCAATTCAATAAACGTGTGGAATGCATATACAGGGCGGTCACCGCCGGTGACGGTGAATGGTGATCGTTATAGGGACATGATTCGTGATTTCCTAATTCCGGATTTATGTGAAAATGATATGGAAGGCTATTGGTTTCAACAAGACGGCGCTACCTGCCACACAGCACGCAAAACAATGGAGTTATTGAAGGAATTCTTTGGTAATCGAATCATATTCAAAAAAGGCAATTTTGATTGGCCTCCGCGTTCACCCGATTTGACGCCACCAGACTTTTTTTTGTGGGGATATCTTAAGTCCAAAGTGTATATCAACAAGCCACAGTCTCTTCGTGCTCTCAAAACCAACATTCGCAAAGAAATTCGTAAGATATCGACCGAAATGTTGCAAAAAGTGATGGAAAACGCTAAAAAA
>JABFPS010000113.1:0-10337 GCA_022817285.1 Neuroscelio doddi
TAATTAAACCATATAAAAATTATATTAAATATTAAAATTCTTTGAATCAGATTGAGTTAGATAGTTTTTTTATTATAAATATTAATTGAATACGAAAATAAATTGTAGGTTGCAAATTAACCAATAAATTAAAATGAGTATACATTTGTTTATAACTGCATACTTATATAATTGTGAGAATACGATTAAATGTATTGAAAACTGACATTATTATTATGAATTGATAACAGGAAAATTATATGTATTTCCACTTGTTATAGATTTCTCCTCTAAAAATGTCTTGAAGATAGGTTGTTACGCTGACGCTCTCAATTACAATAATTACAGGAAATATGTTAATTTAGATGTTTTTACATTAATACATTTTAGAGTAAGTGATTTTTTTTATAGAATAAGATAAATTATGCATATATATATAATACTTATCATATTATTATATTATAAATTATTAAATAATAACAATATAGACCTATATAATCTATTATTTAAAATTAATTCAAAAACAGTTTTTTTAATAAATAATGTTATTTTTTATTATTTAAATGATGAATTTTTCTGAAATTTTGAATGAATATTCTTTGATTAATTAATACGTTGAAAGAAACATGTTTTTAACGGTAAAGTGAGGAGTTAGCAAAATATTAATTTATTTTTTAATTCGTTGTTTGTATAACAAATGAACTAAATTTTAATAATTTTGAGTTTTAAAAAATTTAGAATATTTCTTAAATATATTAGAACAAAATTAGAAAAAAAGTTTTATTATTCAAATGTTAAAAATTATAATTATGAAACATTTTAAGAATTTTAATAAATATTAAATCTCTAAATATTCGGAAAAACTGTAACATTGTGAAAATGAAAAAAATTAAATTTTGAAAATAGTTATATTAATTACATCAATATATATATTGTGATTTTTATCTTCAGTTACGTATGTCTTAATAGTAAATGTATCAAAATACGTAGCTTGAATATTTTGTAATTTTTACTCCAAAATTATATGTCGTAAAATTCAAGTTGATAAAATTTTTACTCAAAATATAAAAAAAATTGTCAACTATCTACTAAAGTTTCCATCACGTAAAAGTTTTTCCAACGTCAACATTAATCGAAGAATATTCAGTAAATGTATCAGCAAAATGCTATATAGTTCTTTCTATAATTAATGTAACTGAAGAAATATACATTAACATAATTTTACAAAAGATTCAATAAAAAACAATAAAAAACGTATATTTAAATTTTATTATACGATTAGCAATTTTTAAAATAAAAGATTATCGCAAAAATACATCTTTAAAGAGGTTAATCAAAAAATCTTAAATAATGCACATAGATTGCTTTCAACTGATACCAAAACATCACTGATCATCAGAGTTTCATAAAGAAGTATGGGTTTTCAAGTAATCGATCTGACATGATAATCTATACATAAAATGCAGATTGCAATTTTCAAAAATCAAATTACAAATTTCAGTCGGTGTTAATATTATGTAGCATATTCATCATATATGCAAATTGATATACAAAATATTTTAATTATGACATTGAGTTTATGAAATGTCGATTAAAGGATCTTACAACTTCTTCTTGATTTAGCTCGATACCAAAGCCTCGTTATCGGCTCGTGCGGAAAAAGACTTGGCACCTATGTAACTCATAGATGCATCCACATACAATATATTATACATAAATACTGGCACTTATATGCATAGAAGTATATTAACGTTATCTGTTCGCTGTCGCTGGTGGAAATGTACATATCAGCTACCCTTAAATGTTCTTTATAAATAGCTGCTTTAAATCGATATAAACATGCAGGGTGCGTCAATGCTTGTATTGCGAACATTCGTATTTGATCGCGATGTGCACCCACAGGCGCCAGCGATCGTTACTCTTTGTATAGGGTGATTCATAATTTAAATAACATTCATTTATCGAATAACAGAAGAAATGAAGAATGTAAAAGTAATAAATTTATTATGATGTATCCAATTAACCTTGACCAATTTTTACGCACATTCCAGCATACTTTTGTTCATAATATTATTAGCACGAGGATGGCACGTAACATGTGTCATGTCTAATTTTGCATCCATTGTAACGATTTTTTAATTGTCAAATAATATATTTTCTAATAGATGATTAGTAGGCAAAAGTTATTTCATAATTGAAAAATAAACTTTATATGTGACATCTATGAGAATTCTTCAGAATACGTGAAATGTTGATTTATAAATCTAGTTAGTACTTTTAACAACATAATTAGAGTTTTAGTGAGGATCTCTTCAATGATGTCGCGCCATTTGATTTGTGAAACTAAAAAAGTATTAAATCGTTATGACACTAACGCAACTGATACTGCAAATTGGGCATAATTTAATGCAAACAAACCGGAACCGTTTTTCAGTATATCAATGCCAATTGGTGTATTGACGTGCGTCTGAATCAGGACTACTACCAAATGTGATTACGAATCTGACTGGAATAATAATAGCTATTTAAGAAGTTAACTGGCCTGCACGTTCGATGTATACATGATGTAAGTGCAGATGACTAGACAGTTGCATACGTGCTACGATGGATCAGAATTTATGATCTTGATGAATGTAAAATTATTTAATCGCACACAATGATGTCAATTTGCCATTTTACATTTTTTTCTTCATTAGAAATATAGAATTACATTGATAATTTACTTTTGCAAAATCAATTTTGTTATTTGAATGGCGAGTGTCATTATTTTCTTAGAATTAGCATTTATATTAAAATTACAGCATACAAATTCAATTGTTTTAAAAAATAAAAATGCAATTTTTACTACTGAAAATATGATTTTAATTTACATAAAATAATTGGTTGATTATGTGTATTATAAAATCATGAGTAACAATAAACTGTAAAAAATATATTTAGAAGCGAAGCTATAGAAGATAGGAAGAATGCAACTATTTGAGAGTTCAGTGTGAAAAGGCAAGGAAGATCACACTACGATTGAGATATACTACGGAGTCTGTAGCTAAAGAACGGAACACAGGCTTATAAGGCACAGAACAATGCAAACTGATGTCCATTATACTGGATGAGGTTTTATTTCTTTGCGATTATATCAACAAACTTTTAAAATACTGTCATAATTTAATACAATTTTTATTTCATCAAAATATTTTAAAAATATAAAAATAGATAAAATATTTAAAAAAATATATATATTATAGATAAAATATTTTAAACTTTTAAAGCATTTATAGTTTTTATAAAATGTAGTTAATGTTTTGCAGTGAGAAATAATTTGGTATAATATTTAAAATATATTCAAATTAGTTGTAATATAAATTAATGTAATTAAAATAATAAAAATTGTATTTCATAGATTAATTTGTCTTATTAAATTTCTTACAAAATTATTGTATTTTCATTAAATTATAACTAAACTGATAGAAAAACGTGCTTAGCATACATTATACTTAAGACAATATTTTTTGTTACATTTTTGGAACTTTTACAGTTATGTGTATTCTTTGCATGCACTTTAAATAATTCAATAACTTTTGAAGAATTATCAGGATTCTTCTGTATATAATCAAATTAATGACACGATAATTTATGTAAAGAGCGAAACGTAAGTCAGTCATGATGAACAAATTATCTGCCTTCAAGAAAAAGTATTGAGAAGATTGCTGTTAATTCAATTCTTATAATGACTTTCAAGCGAAATGCAAACAAACGATGCCTTGTAACATACCACAACGTGTATTAATTAGAGAAGATTTATATTTAAATTTGATCTGAATATTTATTAAAGTAAAAAATGTTCATGCGATAAAGAATAATAAATAAATCAATTAAGGCAAAAGTGAATGATTGCAAAATAAAGGAACACAAAAATTTGTTCGCTGCCGCACTAACTTGTGCATATTTAATGTTCATTAAAACACTTTCTCTCCGTGTGCATAAGTGTGAAACAATCAATGGCTCCAATTACGAAAGACATTCAGTATCATCTATCTCCGCTAATTACAGTGTATTCACACTGGCACCATGTCAAAATCTCGGCGTAGTCGACATCGCACACACGCGCACTTGTCGCCTTTATCGTCTTTTTTATTCAGACACTTCTTCGTGCTTGAGTGAAAAATAAGAAGAATGAAATTCATGAAAAATAATTTCACGGACTCACCTTCGTCCGGTTTGGCGAAGGAGTACGTATGTCCAAGTGCCCGGGAGTTCTTCACATCATCGAGATTCGCATCTCGAGGAGAGCACTATAAGAACGTAGATCCGATATCTTTTCTCCGTCAATGAAGAAAAAGGGCCCGGAGAATCTTGCTCTTCGCCTTTTGCGCAAAGAATCGTTTCGGATCACTCGAAAGTTCTCCTCGCGTTAAAAATTTGTATTGTTCCAGGAGAACTGCGAGATCCTGACAACTACACCCAGTGTGCTGCGGGTATTGTGGAAATCAGTTTCCGATCGTGCCACGTTCTCAAGAGGGAGTAAGTTCCGAGGACGCGGATGGCTCCTACTTATAAAGACCTGGTCAAGACGTGGCTTCTCCAATTGGCGTGTGTCCGTAAGAAAGAATCGCGCTGCGTTCAGGTGGAAGGGGGCACAACCGTCTTTCGATCAGTTACACTTGATGCTGTTACAGATTACACCGACATTTTCAAATCCCACCAATTGAAAGCAAATGTTTCAAGAATTCAGCAATCATTCTCATTTCAAGATCCCGCCTGAGTCGAGCAAACAACTCTGACTTTTTCTACTTCTTAACTTACTATTAATCATTTGGTAAAATAAACAAAAAGAGAAGACGTTGACACATTTTTCATTGTTTAACCTTTTTCAATCCAAATTCTTTCTTCTGTAGAAATGCAAGTTCCATTTGATCAATTTTGTTGCATATTTACAGATTTCTTTTTAACTTTGTCATAAAAATAACTTGTAATTATTTATTAACAATTAATATATTTTGATGGTTATTTAATTAAGATTATTTATGCACTTAAAAATTATTAATAATATGTTGCGTATATGTAACGACTTAACGTATATAAAAACTTTAATATATTGTATTTAGTTTTTATAAATTTTAGTTTCAATAATGTTGGACTACAATTTCTTATGCTAAATTAGAGAAATATGGATGAAATTTCATTCTTTAAATTTAAATGTCAATACATTACGTAATTTATGATTATAAATTAATTCTAAAATTGATATGACAATATACTTAACATATTGTGAGGTAATTAAATTTATTTACATTTCATATTGGGTAATAACTATAACGTTACTAAATTATTTAAATATAAAAATGATATAAATTCATTTATTAACGACAATAGAATACATAAATAATTTAATTTTTATAATTTATTATTCGAAAACATCAATTATATAACAATATACTATTCATATAGAAACATTTCATAAAGCTATATAACCAGACAAAAATTTACATTATAAAAATATATAATATATTTTTAATTTTATGATAATATTACAAAATGATAATACGAATATTGCATTATCATATGCGTTAGAAAAGTGAAAAACAAAAATACAAACGATTTTTCATATTTGAAAAATTTGAAATATTATTATTTACATTTTTTATCTAAACATATTGTAACATTATAAAATGTATTTACAAATAAATTAAATTATTTTATATACACCCTATATTGGCTACCAATTGTAACATTACTATATTAGTGCAATATAAAAATAAAATTAACTTTTTGGCGCTCAAAGTGGAAGCAGACAATTTAATTTATTTCTCATTTTTTATTTAAAAAATTCAAATTCATGTTCAATTATATTTAATCTTAATCGGACTTGTAATTATTTTCTATTTTCTAATTTAATTTTGGATCTTTTCTTTCATGAATAACTTTTTACACATGTATAAAATATTTACAATTATATATCATACAATATTGTTTTTTATTTTTTCATTATTAAACAAAATTAGTAATATAACAATATTTGTTATCCAGAAACAGTTAAAACATATTATATAATTGAATAAATATTTACGTTAGAGAATGCATGATTTATTAATTAACCGTAAACATGTGTAATACGTCTTACGTTATATAACAAAATCATGAAATTAGATGAGAAATAGTATATTATGACACAAAAAACCTTTTCCAGATTTATTTTTCATAAAAGTGAAAAATAGAAATAAAGTTTTTTGTTCAACATGTTGTGTAATCTTTAGGAAGTTGATTGGAATGCTTTAAACATTATTATTAATGCTAAAATTATCTATGTATAAAAATGGTATTTAAGTTATATAAAAAAGTTATACTCAATCTATATAAAAAAAATAAACATGAAATATATATAAAATTAATATATAAGTTTTTGTATTTTTATAATATATAAATATATTTTATATAAGCCACATATATATATATATAGTAAGGGCGGGCAAGCGTACTCACTCTCATTAAAAATTACAATATACTAAATAATATTAACAAATCCTTATTTTTAATCAATTTGCCAACTCAAAAAGTACTTTATTTCATTTGATAAAATGTCGCTTTTACATAATACACAAAATAAATTGTTTGCACTTTCTGATATAATTTTTTCACTTACTATGAGAAACTTTTACATTTACATACAATACATAAGATCATTTGTTATTAATCATATAAATTTTTGGGCATTCATCGCACTTTAAAATTATGTGATTGAAAGCACAGTGATACATCGTCACATTATGTTACAGTAGATAGTTTAACTAAAAGTGTCATGTGTGGGTACACTGAACACATATTTCAAGATATTAATATATATTTGACAAATATTATAAAATGGCAATTTCTACATGATAAATAAAATTACATATCGAATAATAATTATTAAATATTTAATGAATAGTTATAATAGAATAGATATAATTCGTTTGATATTATAATAATTCATACATATGCATATAATATCAACAGAAAATAAAATTTCTACGTTTGTGGAAATACAAAATTGATATATCTTACAATAAAAAAACTTAAAGAAAAAAAATATATATATATGATAAATAATATTTTAACTTAATAATAATGAAAAATGTATAATTTTTATGGAAAAATTATACTTGCATTTTTCACAATCAAATCATGAATAATTCTTGACCACACTCGTTCTAATTATTACACTTAGATATTTACATTTCTTTAAATGTACTACCTATAAACAACACAATTCGCAAAAATATATAAAAACGTATGCAAACGGGTTTCCAACTCAGGTTGCTAAGATGAAAAGTTGACAACCAACTACGATGTGGACACCAACGGATTTACTGAATCTAAAAGAACATATAATTCACGATAACTACAGCGACTAATAAACATTGAATTATACCGAAAAATAATTGAACAACCGTTTAGCCGTTAGACAACGCGACTGGCTCACAATTAAACAAATTATTTTGGACAATTTAAAAAAAAATCATTTACACATTATAAATGGCATATATTATACCATCTACTATACGGACGCCGAGTTATTGAACATATTATTTTGTAACTATTATCAAATATTCGTTTGAATTAACACGAGATTTTATATATAATAATATTTACTAAACATTTTATAATTGTTATTAAAAACTCTCAATTTAATTATTTTATTATTATAAAATTATGAAAAAGTACATGTAATAACTATTATTGAATATTCGATTTATATTAATATATTTAATAACGTTTAATGAATATAAGATACACTTTTTTAATCATGTAGCATTCATAATATTTATCAAACCTTTTTATCAGTGTAAACACATTAAAATTTTAATATATAAATGAGTAAAATCTGATATATATTATATAATGTCTATAAGCGTTTCTTATATTTTCTCGTTTTGTATCAAGAATTATTTGATTAATAATTAATTAATTTCATGAATTAAAAAATTATATATTCAATTTATATGTTGATTAATATAATTTGGACTAATATAACCATTTTTCCCCAATATTATTATTTATTAGAGATCATCTTGACCATCTGATAAAAATTAGGACGAAATTAAATATACCTTCATTAATAATTTATTTAATTACTTAAATAATTAATCGATTTACAACCACTATTATCATCACTATTATTTACATTCATCATAGATAACACGGGGAAATTTTCAACGAAATTGATTAAATCTTATTTTACAATTAATTTTTTGGAAATTTTAATTTATTAATTTATCAATAAAATATTGATTAAAAATGATTTTTTTTTAAGTTTTATGGTCAAATATATTATAATAGAAGGTTTTACAAAAATCAATAAATTTTTATTCATTTTTAAGATAATAATTCAAATTTTCCATTAATTTACTGTGAAAGAGGTCAATGGTCCTTTTCGATTATACATATATAAAATTATAGATTATAGCCTTAATTTGTATTAACTGAGATACATTGATAGAAAAGTTTAGTAGGCTCAACTAGAATAACATAGTAAAAAAACAACTTGACATTGTTATTTTAGTAGTCACAACATAGAAAATTTAGTTCTCTCAACCATGTTTTATTAGTTTCCACTATAAATGACAATATAATATGAAATTTATTATTTCTGAAAAAATGGAATTAATATTAATTTTTTACATTAATTAGATTTCTACTTTTGCGTATTATATTCATAACTGTACGATATTGCTAATTCCGACTTATTTGCTTTTTTAATACTTCATTAATACTAAACTATAACTTTTTTATAAAATATGATATTTTTATAACTTCTACTTTGTACGTAGATTATAACTATGTAGCATGATTGCGGTAACCAAACTGACTGTACTTTATGACATTATAGGTTGAACTATACCTTTTGGGTTTACTTTACTGTAATTCTAATAACTTTGAAAATTGTTCATTGTGTGATGTTTTTTAGTTGAAGGAACTAAGCGATTTTCTCTCAATGTAGTAAATAATTTTAAAAATTGTATACAGTATGTATTTGTAAATATTATAATACAATTATAAAAAAGTACAAGTGGCATTTATTTGTAAACGTGAATTGATATTTAATTATTTGAAATGCTCATAAAAATTATGGAAAATTGTTCTATAAATGTGTAAATTAATCGCAAATGTGTCTCGATGTGATAATATGACGATAAGAGATAATTTAAAACTGAAATCATTATTTTAAATAAGTGAGTAATTCTTGCCCATCATGTTGTAGCGCATTTGCCCCTCCCTGATCAGAAAAGCTCGTGTTCATTTTCCATATTTTTTTATGAAGGTTATGACTAATAATGGCACTGCTATTTTTGACATTGTAACGTTGATAAATGTTTATAAAGTATTATAAACGAATAATATGTGTATGCATGTGTTATTAATTGCTATATTTTTGAACCGTCAAAAATATGAAAAGCAAGCACACTTAATCGCTCTTACCGTATATCTCATTGAATATACTTTTTTAAATATTCGTAACAATATATTTTCTAAGAATTTTTAATACATTTATTACTTAAAAATTAGATCAAAGAAAACTTATTGAAATTGTGAAAAAGCATAATTGTCTCTATTTTTTGAATAGATTTAATATATGAAAATTTAAGTTTGCGGAATATAAATGTAGCAGGTATTCTTTTAAATATGACTTGCCACTAGTTAATGGCAAATATCAAGTAATGACATCGTTTGCACCGAGAATAGAAGTCCCTTAAGGGCTATTCTTCGGCTAACTTGATCCATCGAACCTGATGTCCTCAGGGATAAAATATTTGTGACGGCGCCGAGAGAACATGTATGAAAACTCTCGCAGTATACCTTTATAGGGATAGGAAGTGTTGATGCATGATATAGCAGTGAAATACTATCTTTTTTAACTCAATTAACTAAATTTTTTTAATTTTACATTACGCTGAAAAAATGTAACTAATTAATAGCAACATTTTCCCCCAGAAATAAAATTTGAAAAATAAAAATAATATATTTTAACATTTTACATGCAAAGCCTAAAAATTAAAGACTTTAACTCTACTTAAAAAATGTTAAACTGTAAAGCCATGTAACTTCACGAAAAAGATCGTAGAACAATTACAAAAAAAGTATTTTCAATCGAGAAGTACCGTGTTTATAAAACTATTTTATAAATTGAACTACGACAATTCCACTTTACGTTATCCCCACTTTTAAGCCAAGCATGTTTAAATTTAAAAAACTCTTTAAATTTCAACTTCTGCACGGAGTGGAAATAAATCGTGAATAATTTTAAGTCGCGCCATTTTATAGTCCAAAGTGCCCTTTTTTAATAGACTTACGATCATTTTTCACCGAGTTATTAAGGCTTAAAG
>JABFPS010000114.1:0-10310 GCA_022817285.1 Neuroscelio doddi
TCCTAAAGTCGTAGTGATAGCTCGGCTTCCTTGTCTTGTAAATCGCCAGTCGCCGTAGTGATAGCTTGGCACTCTGGAGTACTTTTGAATTTATAATAAAATATACGTAATAAACGTTTTTAAAACGATTTGGAGTTAAAAAGAATTGTAAAAATATGAAAAGTAAATACTGCACATGACCTATTGGGTTGTCGGAAAAGTCATGACGCATTTTATCTATGTTTTTCGAAGGTCATTTATTTATATAAACAACAAAGATCAATAAATGATATATTGCCCGTTTTGTTCGATAACCTTTCAGTGAGCTGCATAATTCCTCGTTCATAGAAGAACCTATTTTTATCGGCGAAAAACTGAACAATGTGCTAATTTACAGCCTCATCTGAATTGAACTTAATACCACGCAAGCAGTTTTGAAGAGAGCGAAACAAGTGGAAGTCCGACGGCGCAAGGTCAGGCGAGTATGGTGCGTATGGCAACACATCCTATCCAAATTCTAATAATTTTTTACGGATGACCAAACTTGTGTGTGGTCTTGCGTTGTCGTGATGGAACACAACTCCTTTACGATTAACGAACTCTAGACGTCTCTGGATGATGAATTCATTCAAAGTGTTTAATTTCCGACAGTACATTTAAAATCCTACTACACTGAGAGTATAACCTTCCTCTGATGAATGTCTGCTTTCTATTTCGTTTGAGACAAATCATTACGTTGGGACCAAAACCGTCTGTGCACCACATTGTTGTAAACAATCCACTTCTCATCCTCAATTATCATTCACTTCAAAGAAAGGATCGTTTTGCTCACGCTTAATGAGCATATCGCAGATGATTATACGCGCCGTCAAATCAACTTCTTTGAGTTCATGAGGAACCCAAATATCGAGCTTGCTTACGTACCCAGCTTTATCAGGTGGTCATGAACGCTTGAATGATGTTCAATATTTCCGCAATCTCTCGTGTCATGTAACGTGGATTTGACTCGATCAATACCTTTATTTTGTCATCCACCTCGGTGGGCCTCCCTGACTGAGGAGCGTCGTTGAGATCAAAATCACCAGCACGGAATTTCGTGAACCATCGTTGGCACTGACGCTTTTGTAGAGCATTGTCACCGTAAACTTTACGTAACTTTCCACAGGCTTGACGCGCGTTTTTCCCTTTACGGAAGTAAAACAGTAAAATATGACGAAAATGCACAGATTGGTCTTCCATCTTCAACTTGTTGTAAAATCAATTTTTTTGTAAAGTGAAGCTAGAACTGTCAGCTGTCTAATGATATAGCAATAACATAGATGCGAATAACTCTTGTACTTCCAAAAATGAACTAGCTCCATCTATTGCAAAAATGCGTCATGACTTTTCCGACAACCCAATATTTTTATAAAATGCATTGTGTAACTCCGCAAAATTGTCATTTACAGCGTTGATTACTTCATTATTCTCTGCAAATTTTCTTCCCCCGATTCATTTCTTCAGGTTTTGAAAGAAATGATGTCACAGAGGGCTAAATCTGGCGAATAAAGCGGGTGCGGTAACAATTCGAATCTAAGTTCATGAATTTTAGCTGTTGCAACAGCCGATACGTGCACAGGTGCATTGTTCTGATGAAAAAGAAATATTTCCTTGGCCAAATGCAGCCGAGTTTATATGACTTTCTTGCTCAAGCTTTGCAATACATTAGCGTAATACTTACCTTTGGTTGTTTTTCCTTTTTCCAGATAATCAATAAATATTATCTCCCAAAAAACAGTGGCCAACATCTTCGCAACAGATAGCAGAAACTTTGTCTTCTTCGGCGTCCAGTTTACCTTTTTGTGTCCACTGCATGATTGTTCTTTCCTCTCAGATGTGTTATAGTGGACCCAAATTTTGTCCACAGATACAAATCGATGCAAAATATTGTTCTACTTACGCTTATACAGCTCCAAACACTCAGCTGAAACAACCATTTGAACGCGTTTTTGGTAGAACGTGTACACACGTTTTTGTACACACGTTAAGTTTAGGTGCTTACCATCGCAACTGTTTCGCAAACCTTCACTATGGCGGTTGGCCATAATTATTTTGTGGATTTCTTCAATCATCTCATCTTTTATCACCTCATTTAGGCGTCCACTGTGATGTTTGTCTTCACAGCTCATTCGACCACGTTTAAAGTCAGCAATCCACAAACTTATTAAAATGAAGGTGCTCACTCCCCAAGAACCTTATCTAACTTGGCTTTCATTTGGGTAGCCGTTGCCCATTTAATTTAAAAATAGAATTTGATAACGGCACGAATCTCTTTTTTTCTATTTTGCGAAAATCACACGCAGCGTTTTCTATAACGAACATTCTATACACAAACTATGTACCACACAGAACAAGTACTTAACAAGTGATACTGTGAAGGAACTAAATAGCGCATAGAAAATTTTGTTCATAGTGCTGCTGTCGGTTATTTACCTTAAATATCAAACAGCCCTCATGTCTTATATGTGACATCATTAACAACATTTCCTCGAATAGTAACGAGAAATTGTCCAAAACGTGGATCAACTATTTTTTTATTTAAAAGTTCAAAAGTTATTGTAACTGGTTTCAAGGTGTTTGACTATAACCGAAGAATGTACTGTTTGTTTTCATTTATTTAATAAAAATATGTAATCTTTTATATTATCAAAAATTTACATTCAGAATAGTAACGGCAAAGCAGGAAAGCTGACATGCGACGAAAACAAGGTTCTTTTTTATAGACACAATCTAATGATTCTCTGATCTATGATTCTCTTTTATTAAAACATAATGAAAAATCCTTTTCCAGGACGCAAAAGTAGAATTGAAACAGTGATTGAGTTTTGTAAATGAATATTTATCATGGTATTAACACTTTTCTATAAATATTACATAATCTTATTTCAAAATTAAAAAATGTGACATTCATTTAATTTGTCTTAAAAATAAGGAGAACATGGCTATACTTTCAATTATATTTTGCATGCTGGACAAAGATTTTTCATCATATATTTTAATACAAACAAATAAAAATTTATTTTTATCGGTAAAAATCAACTTTGTGTTCGTCTTAATGAGACATACTGTCCAAATTTATAGTTTTGATAAGTGGTTCTTTTTTTTTCAGAAGTAAAAAAACAAATTGCTCTTTCTTTTTTACAATAAAACATCACGACGATTCATACGTCGTGACGAATAACTTCCTAGAACATAATCATGGCGATGTTGAAATGGTAAATTTAGAACGAATATTAATATTATTATTATATTAATATATTTATTGTTCAGTAAAGGCGAAAAATAAAATCAATATATCTACTTAATTTGTATAATTTTATAAGTTTATTAATAAAACTAATTTTTTAATAATTTAATAATTTACTCTTAACATTAAACATTTTTCGAAATCCTAAATTATAGGATCTCAAAACGATCATTTCCAACTCATGAAATGGTTTATTCAAGATCATCTAGAATTCTTTACTTAAAAAATAGAACCCCGAAGTAACCGCTTACTAAATTTATATATATATATATATATACATATTTGTTTTTTGAAGTTACTTTGTATATAATTTATACTACATAATTCCAATTAAATATCAAAATATTAAGTATGTAAACATTTAAATATTTTAGTCCCCAACATTTTTACTATATAAGTCTGTTTGCAGCTATTGTTGAAACAAATTCAAAAGGGGAGGGGGGCCGAATCCTTCAGTTTAACCTTAATATAATGTATGGGTATAAAATGGATCAAAAAAGAAACATATTAAAACTTATGAATTATATTAAATTTCAATACATCACTTACATATTAAATAAAGCGTGTTTTGCATTAGCTAGAATCGTACTGAAATTTATTTGCTTCAAGTATGTTATTCTGCGATTAGAAATACGTGACACTGAATTTCATTAATTGTAATATGCTTTCAATGTGCTTAGAAGATATTAAAAAATTTTCAAATTGTTATCATATAAAATTGATTTTAAAGATAAATATACTCCATACACTGGTGAGGTATTCAAGCTGCAACCTTACAGACATTTTTTATTTTTTAATATGAAATTTATAAATTATTTTATAATTCTATACTCAAATACTTGTAATATGATTTTATTTTTCGCTTGAACTGAACTGTTTATCTATTAAAATTTAATTAATGTACTGTATTATTTGGCCTTTACAGACAATTATACAATTTATTCGTATGTCTCATGATGCTATAACTAATTTAATAATTGGCCTTTAGGGATAATAAAATCGCGAGATCTTATCTCGTCAAATGTTAACATTTATTACACGCCGACTTTTAAATCTGTTTTTAAGGGGATTTTCTGGTCTTAAGGTGTCAAAAACACGATTTATTAAATTTGTTGATTCCTTATAGTTCAAGGAATATGCCTGTAAAACAGTTTTGTAGAAAAATTGTTATTAACAAAGATATGGCGTGTTGAGTAACACAGCGCACGAGGCTATCCTGCCGTCTTATGTAGTGCACTCCAGCTAACTTTCACTTTACAACTATTGATCTTATAAGTTGATTCAAATATTAGCGCCACTTCTATGACAATAATATAATACCTATGTCTACTAGATGGTGCTTAACCCATATATTTCTTATTTAACTTCTGTGAATAGCTGTTTTATGCTGAATGGCTTCTTCCATGAAATATTTTACTCCATGATTAGCGTGGTCTCCAATATTTTACATATCAGACGAATTACAGTGTCGTGCTTGCTGAAACTGAAGTTCTAAACGTGATACTGCTGAATACGACGAATGGTTCGAGGCTCATGAGGAAATGTGCTCTAATAATCATTCAAGTATCGCTGAAAAAATGGAAATAGATGTTGTGAAAAAATGTTAGCAAGATCGATGCAAAAATATGACGCAAGGCATACTACATACAGAAGTAACGACGACAGTAAAACTGTTAAGGCGATTTTGGATTCCACTCCTTATGGCCGTGACATTACTGTAACGAAAAAAGAGTGTAATGAGCATATGGAGAAACGAATAGGCACAAAACTACTAGCAATGGAAAAATGATACAAAAGGCCTCGGCTGAAAAGGAGCGAGAAAACTGACTGCAAAAGTTATATCTGATCTAACGAAATATGGTTTGGTTATCTGAAAAAATCCAAATGATAAAGATGAAATTAGAAAAGCAGTTTCAGCTACTTTATATCACAGAAGTTCCACGGATGACGAAATTCAACATGATTAGTGTCCTTTGCATGCTAATAGCTGGTGCAATTCATGCATACATCTAAGAATATGTGTGAGAAAATTTTATATTTCAGCTCAATCAAGAAGAGTAACTCTAGTGGGAACGTTCATCATTTCCACTAGTGAAAATAAGAAATAGAACAATTATATAATAAGAATTTTGAAAAGCAAGACAGCTAACGTCTATGTCAAAAGTTTCTCTTTGTATCGATAAAGAAGGGACCTATAAAACAAATACACAAATAAAAGTCTCAAATTGTCAAATGACCTACATCATTAATGTAAAATAAGTACATTTTATTTCAATAATAAAAGCAAACAATCTTGTTTAACCATTGTGTCTATGACATTTATTTATTAAACGATCCTTAATAAAAACCACGTAACCCTTCCATTTTAACTGAATAAGTTAAGAACAAATTATCCTATTTGTTTATAACAAAACGAATTCAGCTTTTTATTTGGAAAATCACTAAATTCAGATGAATACGTTGATTTTATTTACCGCAATAAAAAGCGTGAGGCTTCAATTTACAAATGAACCTCCAAGATTAGAAAATCCCTTTAAGGCTGCGTAAAAACGTTGGTATTAGTATTACGGAAACTATAACTTTAAAGGCCAAATTATTCACTATATTAAATAAATTATAATATTATTACGCTCGCTAGTATTCGTCGCGTGATGCCGATCACGATCTACAACAAAGATCGGTGTTCACAAATAAAAACGTGGACCCAATAATTTAGGTAAAAGAAATGATTACAATAATCTACTGCATATCATAAAGAATATGACACGATAACTCAACATTCAGTCCCAAACTGACTTGACATCTTCCAATCAACGTTAGCGTAACAACCTATTTTTGTCTTAAAAAGTTTTCGATCGTTAACATGCGGTGAATATCCGAGTGTTTATAAACCGAGGACGTATCAATATACTACAGTATATCATTTTGTTTTACATACTAAATTATACATTTTTTTACAGGTAATAGAAAAAAGAAAGGATAACATTTTAAAATTATTAAATAAATAATTATATATATATATATATATATATATATATATATATATGTGTGTGTGTGAAATCATTTTGTAGAGCCTTATTACCATTTTTTTAATGTCTTAACCATCTTTTTCGAAGTGCGCTTAAAGTTTTTTTAACTGACTGCGAAAAAAGCTTTTTCGAACTGTAAATCTTTGGTTTTTTTCAAAAAGACAATCGATATCTGCATAAACAGCAAATGGTATGTTTCCTTATTTTTAAAATGTTTAAATGTTAGTATGTTATCATTTTTATTAGGAAAAATTATTGTACATTTGTTTATGTCAAAACAGTCGTTTTTGTATTTTAAAAAGGAGTACTCATATCTAAATGACTAAGCATCTATCGCAAAACCATGTACACCAATGAGTGTACTATGTAGATAGTACCTGTATAGAACTATCTACTCTATAGTAGGTGTATGATGAATAAAATTAGATATGTTTGAAGTCGTTAATCTCGATAAATTGTGAATTACACAAAAATGATAAGTAGCAGCATTTTTCACTTTTATCATAAGAAGATAAATTGTTGGTTTTTTTGATGCATACTTACTCAAGTAAAATGGTACTATATAACATTTTTTTTAACTTTCATCATCAAACCCATAGACATTAATATCGAGATCATTAATTTTTAAAAATTTTGCAAATTCTTTTAAACTAATGAGGAAATTTATATTATCATATTTAAGCATAGTATTGAAAGAAGGTTAAGAGCTAATTTTCTTTATGTTATTTTTAATGAATATATAGCTGCTATAACTGACCACAAAAAGCAATACGAACATTATATTGAATATTTAATATACCTTATATTGTGTATATTGTTTGGCTAGTTTAGTGAATGTAGATAAACCACCAATCAATGTTGAATATTCATTTATGTTAAATGTTAATTTATAATTTTATAATTTTCCATAAAGTCCATTCTAAATCTTTTTCTTAGAATTCTTCAATTTTTATTAATAGCTTTTTATGTACATTTTCATTAAATTAATCATTGATATCAGTTGATTGCAAAATAACTATACTTTTTGTATTAAAATATTTAATTTTTTCAATCATCTCATCAACTTTATAAATATTAAATTTACAACTTAATTCATCATTTACTTTAAGACTTATGTTTTTCGTTAATACATTTCGTATTCTTATGATAAAAGCTTTTTTCGAGTCTTTTAAAAAACTACGTATATCTTTTTGTCTTAAGTTAATAACAACACCAGTCCTTCTTCTTCCACTGCAGACAGATTTCAAGTCATCTTAACGTACGCGATCCGATTGCCAAATTTTTGTTACAACCTCACAAACTTTTTATAATTGCTTTAAATTACACGTTAATGTCTTTAAAAGTTAAATTTATCCGTAACTTTACACCAAAACTCAAGTTTTGTTAAGATCACAAAGTTTTATTTAAATGTTTTATATTTTGAACGCCAAAGCTGCATCATTGTTCAATCTCTTCAGGTTTATATTTCATTTTTATTAGTCGACATGCTTATTCCATAATTTTCACGATTTTCTTACACTGTTTCGAATTAATTTTTCTAAATAAAAGTTCCAAATAGAATGAAACTTAGACAATGAAGAAACTCTTTTTGTACCATCTCGAATTTGTAGATTTTTTGAAACTAGCCACGCTGTTATGATGTCACAGCTTCGGATATGCAGGAAAACCGTTTTTCTACATTTTTTGTCATCTAACTAGAGGGGTATTTTCTTGAATTTGCCCTAGAACTCGGTACCATGTTATTACACCACAGGTTTGTAAAATCTCAGGTAAAATACATTACATACACCGTCGGCATATTTTTGAATAAATATATATGAAAAATAATTTTACACATAATTTGACATTCAAGATACTACAAATAATGTTTTTGACTCTTTTTATTTTATATATAAAATTATAATTTTTATCTATTTCACAAAATACATTTTGATTTTATAAATGTAATTAATTAAATACTATTAATAAATTCATTTCTAAAAATTACATAACCTCACATGCGAATGTAAATAAAAATCGTCAGATATAAAATCGACGCTAATTCTGATTACATCCGTGGTCTGCTTGCATAGTTGCTGCCAACACTCATATTTTGCCACGATATCGCCTTTATCCTCAAAATGTCAATGCTGTCATTCGTTGCGTTGATGCCACCCTGTGCTGTCAACTTGCGACGTCGACGCCGACGTTTGCTTTATTGTTACCAAATTTTTTTTGATCTGCGCTGCTACGATGCAGCCGCGCATCGTGATTCTGTAACGCCGTTGACGACATTTGCTGTGTTTATTACCGAAGTTTCTTTATTAATGTTCGACATACCGATGCTGACTCGTATTGATTTTCTCGATAAGAAACTAACGTGAAACTGCTTAAACACAAGAAATAGCGTCGGCATCAAAATCAGGATCTTATAGGACCAAATGTTTTGAACTCGACAAATTATTAGTATTTTTGCATTAACTTCAACATTACAATTAATACCAATGTTAGGATAACGAAACAATTGTTTATTGTGAATAACAAATAAAGTAGTTTTATACATTAGAAGACGTGTATTAACTTGACTTTTCTTGCTTGTTACCGCTATCGAACACTAAATACTTACGAAACGGATTAACGTGAAAGAATGAATCACGCATGCGTACAACTATTCATATCGTAGACAGCACTAAGAAATGAAGCGAATAAAATACTCAAATAATATACTGACATTGATATTCCAATTATACAAGAGAGTTTATTTCATATTATTTTATTTCATTTAATGACATTACACATTACGTTTCTTACGTTACATCAAATTTCTAAGTCTTAGCTTACGAAACTTTTTACAAGTCCTAACTCACAAAATTTTTTTTAATTCCTAACTTACGAAAATATTTCTAAGTCCTATCTGACGCACAATTGTCTGAGTTCTAGCCTGCCTGAATTTTTCTAAGTCCTATCCCTAAACTTCCTCTCTCTTGAGAGATGAATGTTTCACGTATGTTATATTTTCTATAGGTTTGAGAGCATACACTCTCAACTCTACTAACTAAAAGAAAAATTTTATTTTTGAAAGTTCTAGCCCTATCTGACTATGACCTGTTCTTCTTCTTTTGATTTCGCTTGCATTTTCAGCCAGTGTAATCAGTTTTTTGAATGTGGCGAAGGAGGGGAGAATTATGAGAGGCGATTTTTTGTTGTACCTTTTTCTGAAGCTCCCTAGAAGTTATTGTAAAAGATTGTAGCTATCACTTTCAGGAACCTTTATTTCTGATTGTTGAAACAGCACTCTCCCCATATGGGCCATTGGCCCTTATATTTATCCTATTTAGGTGATTTTATACCGCATTAATAATTTTCATTTTAATAATTTTCTCCTACCCGATTTTGTTAGCCAATCCACGATCTTTAATTATTATTCCCCTACCTAAATTATTGGCCAAATCAGATTCATTTCGAGGAACTTAAAAAAATTTCTTATACAATTCTGTCAATCGCGAGCTATTTCCCTCACCAGATTTTATCGATCAATTATGAGAAGTTCGTGTGATTTCACTCACCTGATTTTAATAACCAATCATTTTATTTTGTTTTTGCTGTCGAAGCTTTCACGTCTAGCAGGCATCCCCCCTTATTTTAATTCCGTGCGAAATTCTGAAATAATATCGAGTACAGTATTTCCAGTTCTCCTGAATAATGTATGGATGCCTCCTGGTTGTGTGCGTGTGATAGTATTTACTTGCGCGATTTAATTTGAGAAATAATATACTAGCGTGAAATTAAGTATTTCAATTTCTGTTTTTTCAGGTAGATTTAAATTTTGTACTTATCATGCTCTTATATTATTTCTTTATATTTTCTTTACACTGGTAATTTTTTATTATTAGATTTATTAGCTTCTTATTGCATTAATTTTTATCTTCTATAATTTTAATTAATATTTCTAAATACTTATTTTTTGAAATTCATATAGTGAAGCATATAATGTAAATGATACAAATGAAAAATGAGTTAAAATGAATGAGAGGCGG
>JABFPS010000115.1:0-10304 GCA_022817285.1 Neuroscelio doddi
AGGATACACAGTGCGAATGAAAGATATTAGAATAGTGTTTAAAATATAAGTGAGAAAATCTAATGTAGAAAGACTATTGAGTAGATCCATATGTAGGTAACACGATGACATACAAAAAGATTTTAAGAAAGTTGAATGTGAAAATGCAAAAGAATGGATTGAGTTAATTAAAAATAGGAACAAATAACGAGGATTAAAGTCTGTGGCAATAAAATTACAAGTTCCTAAGAACCATCGAGTTAATTATAATTATATTCGAAAATTAAAGTATTTTAAATTATAATTTCACAAATAATAATTTTATAGATAAACATATTATATAATTAATGAAATTATGAAGGATTTATAAAAAAGAATATTTTTATATGATAATTTAAATGTGTTTCTTGAACAATTATCAAAAAATTATCTTATAGATTTCTTGACTATTTTTTAAAAATAAAAAATTTTAAAACATTGAAATGTCTTGTTTGAATTTTAACTGAAATTGAATGCAGTATTACAAAATTTCCTTAAATGTATCCTTTCATAATTTAACCTAGAAAAATATTAGTACTTAAATTATAAACTAGTCTTGGGGCTTAAAGGAGTTACTCTACTTTTTTTTTTATTTTGTTCCTCTCTTTCTCTTTCTTTTACTAAAGAAAGTATACATATGACTTTTATTTTATTTACTTTAGTCTATAAAATAACTGAACCAAAGATAATCACATGATACATAAGTGAAAATGAGTACAAAATTATAGAAATTTATTTCTGTATGTAACTTTAAAAATACCAAAGTATTTCTTTGCGATTATTATACACTGAAAACAAAATATACATAAAGTTTACCACATTAATGGTTGTAAAATTATACTGTAGATACTGTAAAATAAATTATTCCGTAATATAGTATGTAATATTACAAAATGTGTATAAATATTTACAGAAATCATGCAAAATTAAAATGTAAAACTATATAAAAAAATATATAAATATATATTACATAATACATGGAAAAATTACATGATTTTGTGTCAGCATCATGTGAAAGCATTTGAATAATATATTAGTTACATATAAATATGTAAAATTATGATTTGTTTCGCATTCGACATAGTAACATGTAACAATACACATGAAACATAGCTCTATATAAAAAAAATGTATTGACAAAGTTGATCGTTCCAAAAAGTATATTTATTTACACACGTTTTGTGATAAACGAAACGTTCAAAAACAAGAAGCCATGCTCCATCATCTAAAACTGCGATTTTATCACCATTCCGGTAAAATTTTTCTTTACTTAATTTTTGTTCTTGTTTTCAATTTTGCTCATCAATACTAATGCTATTACTTTCGGTGATATCTGTTCAGTTTATTATAGGTATGTTTCCAATTAAATATACGAGGTTTCGTTATGTAACAAAAATGCTCTATTACATTGTATCCTACATCCAGTAAATGAAAAGTGACAATTATTTGTCAATTTGCATTTTAAAATAAGAACCGAAAATATTAAATATCGCGGCAAAGTTATAATATTAAACACGAAATATTAACTGTATTTTTCAATTAATGGTTTGCTATACGGTTTGCTGCTTGATGTACTTGATAGTCTATTACAATTTTCTTCACTCTCACTTATTTGTCTGTTAAATACCTTGAAATTTTCAATTTCTTAGAATGCAATGATTATCTCGTACTATAACAATTATATTTTTCATTTATTTTTGCAAAAATATTAACATTAACAAATTTGACATTAACATGACTTTACCAACAAAAATTATGTAATCTCATTTGGTTTATATTAGACTGTATTGACATGAATAATTACAAGATCTGTTTAAATGGTACTAATATGTGAATGTAATACGATATTTTCTTTCTCGCTTTTTAATGTTTTTTCATCAACTACATTAGACAGATTTTTGAGACAAAGATTTTAATGAAATGTACTTGACGTTTTATAAATATATGACTCATAATTAGATTTAAAAACAGTAAAACAAATTTGTTCTGAATTTCATATTTTGCTAAAAATGTATAAGTATGTATTATTTCTTAGTATGGTTTAACTGATAAACAAATTTTTGTAACTAAAACAAAAATGAATTTAATAGAATTAAACGTGATGTTTATTATATTGTTTTTTCATATACATTTTTCAGTATACTTACTATATACTGAAAAAAATTACGTCATAAAGTACTAAACAAATAATTAATGATTAGTGACGTAATTTTTTGTATAGTATACATATATTTACAAGTAGAATATGTAACTATATATGCACACACAATGATATAAATTCTGCAACTGATGTATATTGTAAATAATTTATACTATATTTGTAATGTGAAATTATTGTAAATGTAATTATATAATTAAAGTGTAAGGCAAACAAAATATAACTTTGTCTAGTGGAATGACATTCGCAAAATTATAAAGTTTATAGATTAATTCATGTTCAAGGTTTTATTTTTGTTATTATAAATTATACAAATTTACAACATGTATACAATATAATTTGTAAATTTATTTATAAATGAAGAGAAATCTTAAATCGGTCGATTAATTTACGTTGATTGACTAATTGTTAAGTTTAATAAACTATGCATTAAAGTTTATATTGACGTCTTTTTAAATAAATGGGAAATTCTCCACCGTTATCTGTGTAAAGTATAAAATAGCAGATAAAGTATACAATTTTACATAGAACACATAAGTTATAGTGCGGTAAATCGATTATCAACTGTACATTTTATTCTGAAAGTAGGAATTTTTGAGACAAAAAATAAGATCTTAAAAAGGACTGAATGAATATTTGAAAATCATTATTTTAATCGGTTCCTTTTTCCTTATAGATATATATAAATTTTGTTGTTGTTGTTAATTTCAAGCATATAATCAAGTCCACAGAAGCTGAGGACACCAATAAAAGGATGTAAAGATGGGAAATCGTGTAGTAGATACTGTTCAAGAAAAAAGGGATGCACGAATTTTTCACAGTAGGGATTTAAAGTTCAAAGGATTGAATTCCAAATAGTCGGTTCTGGCGACCGTCTTATGGCTCTACGTCATCTTTCGCTATTCTATCGAATTTAGGACGACCGATTGATGATCATGATCATACAATCTTAATTCTAGTTGATAATGGCACTTTAGTAAAATTCCCGGTTTTAGGGAGTATTACTCTCTTGAATTACAGATTTCAAGTTTGGTTGGTCAAATTTTCGGAATAACGTTACTGTCAGGTTATTATGTTATGTTTGGACTTTTGGTAAAATCAATAATATCAACATTTTTGCGATTTTATCTTCAGGGTCATCTCCCCTTAAAAGTGCCAAGTTTTCAACACAAATGCTACTTTTACATATTGTGTATATATTTACAATTTTTATGTGAATTTTTTCTAACATTTTTTCTATTGTAAATTTAGCATGAATGTCACTGATTATTTATTGCTAGCCACTATTAGTGTAATTTTACATAGTACCAGAAATTAATTGAGAGGTATTGAAAAGCAAAATAAATTTAAATAAAAGAAAATGAGAATAATACTGGTAAAATTAAAAGTTCCGAGATAGTCAAAGCAGACAGGTTTAAAGTAGACAGGTTTAGTTAAAGTAGTAATGCATGTTAAAATATAATGTTAGCATGTTGTCAGCATATTGTCAGCAATAAGCTAATATGAAAATATGTAGTAACACACAGCTAGTATAATGCAAGCACATGAGAACAAATAATGTGCCTACTTAATGCCAATATATGCTAATAAAATACTTTGATATTCAGTTGTCACGTGTTATCATACATGCAGCATCACGCGGCACTAAAAATTGTACCATAATGTTCCCATATAATGCTGACATAATGCTAACACGAATGTTAATTATAATTATAACCCATTATTTTACAAATAATTAAAAATAGATCTATTCTAAATTTAAATAAAACTAAATATCTGTAGTATTGTAAATATTAGGAAAAATTTCATTGTAAATATTTTTTAATTGTTCAATGTATTTTGAGTACTTTTAGTCTTTATAAAACTAATATGTTGATAAAATTCTGTCTACAAATATAGCATGTAAAATAATTTAAATACATTGTTAAGTAGCAAATTGTATAAAGCAGGTATAGCTTGTAAGTGTTTTTAAAATATAGTTATTAATTTAACTTAATAATGAGATTATTGGAAATACATACACGCGCGCGCATACTTATACAACCCCGCGCGATGTGAGAAAATGGTCGTAAAATCAATTTTTTTATTTTGAAAAGAAAAGTCTAAAGTTATAAAAATATTATATATATTCGTAATTGAACATAACATTTTATCTATTTTTTATACACACCGTCTAATACAGTGTAATTGATTATTAACCAATTTTTCATAGCAGTTATTTATTTTATTAAATTTATATTAATTAAAAACAAAATTATAGTAATAATCTAATAATGTATTATATTTAAAATAGGCGCTAAAATTTGATGAGTTAATAGCGCTCTCTTGTGCCGTGCGTTATGTCTACTGATTACTGTTCACGTGGTTCAAATCAGTCACCGGATGGCCGAGTTTTTTTATATGCGTTTATGCGTGTACAATGTACATAGAGTATTTTTAGAGTACATAACGTAATAGTTGTAATGAAAGGAGAAGATGTGGGAAAGTGGTGGTTAGACGAGCTCAGGCAGAGCGGGGAAAGGGGAAAGATGCACGTCGGCAATAACTGCTCTGATTTTTATGATTGAATAAATGAATAACATTATTTAATTGGGAAAGCGGGGTATATAAAAGGGAGGTTTAGTACGGATTGGGGAAGGTCAGAGAGAGTTAAGAATATTATATCAAAAATGTACGTTACCGAAACGGCTTGAAGTCGAGAGCGATTTTCTATCGATACTCACGAGAGAACAAAAATGCCGACGTGGGCCGTTTCCACAATGAGAGAAAAAGGTGGACCGCCGTCAGAGCCTTTAGGGTGCCGTGGGGGCTCAAGTAATTGCATTTAGCGCTTAATTTTTATTTTCGCTTTCGCGACTTGACACCCCGGTCACCACTAGTCTCCTTTCAAGACCGACCTGCATATGTATAGAAATATAAAGATATATATCTTTTCTTATCCTTGTTCTCTCCCTTGGAAATATTTAATTTTATCCATGTTGTATTTTTACATAATTTTGAATGTATCTTTTTGGAACTTTGTCTGAAGAGAGTTTGGGGGGCTGGAAAATTGTAAGTGGGATGAAGGGGAAAAAGGGAGATTTTTAATAATTTTGCCCTTCGGTAGTCTTTTGGTTTTTATAGGGTGTTTGTTGGGTGTTGTCTGTGTTAGTGGTTTAGCGGTGTATTAGGGTTAGTGTATGTGTCGTGGAAATGGCTTTGGGGTTTATGTCGAATGTTCCATGTATACGTTTGTTTGTTTGTTTGTTTGTTTGTGTGTGTGTGTGTGTGTGTGTGTGTGTGTGTGTGTGGGGTTAGTGATTCTTATGGAGTTTTTATTTGTGTTTAGGTACTGGAGTTGGTGTGAGTGTGGGTATATTGTCTATGTGAATGAGGTGTGATTAAGTTTATTAAAAGTTGTTCGGAGTGGTTTGTGTTTAAGTGTGGATATGTTGAGCAGTTGCGCGATGATGGGGTTCTTGTGTTTTCCGGAGTAGTATTTCTTTTGATAGTATGACCGTATCTTGTAATGTTTTGATGATGTATAAATAGCGTTCTGTCATGGCTTCCTACTGGTCGCTATCCTCCGCAAAGCGAGGTTTTTGAAGTTGGTCCAATAGAGTGTCCTGGGCGATATGTTTTGGATGTGGTGTGTCCATTAATATCGTCACGCGTATTTTGACAATGCCTTGGTACAATGTGTTTACGTTATTGTCTATTTGGGTCTGAACGTTACTATATGTTTTGGTTGTTTTTTAATGTTGTTTGTTTTTGTATGTTGGTTTTTTGGATGCATGTATGTTGGTGTTTGTTGTTTGTGATATTAGGGTTAATGTGAGACGAGGATTTGTTTCAGTGGCGATGTGCAATTTTGGGGTTTGTTGCTGTGGCGTTAAGGTGAATGTAAAATCAGTGTCTGTTTCAGTGGCGATGTTGATATACGTTTGCAGTAGTTGTCATTGATTAAGTGTTTGTAGAAGTATTGCTGTGTAATGTTGATGGTTGTTGAGGGAGCGTCGATGGTGTTTCCACCCTGATAGCCATCAGTGAGGGAACCGTGACACGGGGAACGTTAGTATCAGCACCTTCTTTGGCATCGCTGGTGTTGGAAGGAGTGTTTTGCATTGCGTTTTCCTACATAAAATGTATTAGGTTTTAGTAATAGTTTTTGTTTTTAATATTTGATTTTTATTCAATGCATTGTTTTAAATCTTTAATGTGTCATGTCCCTTCTGATCTTCCCTATATGTCTTATAATTCATAGACAAGAGATGAGATGATGTTTTAAATTATATGTGGGCCGGTATTTTTCGGTGTTAACTTAAAAAAATTTTTTTTTCTGCATTTGATAAGATAAAATTTTTCCTCCTTACTTTTTTTTCTATTTTAAATTGTAAATGACGTTTGCGTAAGTTATAATAGTGTGATTGTTTTTGTTAATATTGATTGAGGTTTTCCTGCGTTTCATCTTTTAATATTTGTCTGTATTCTGCCCATTCTTGAGGTGTTTGTGTGTATATCTGTTGTGTTTGTTCTATGTATCGTCTGTGTGAGCCTGGTGGTGCGAGTTCTCTGCCGCAATTAAGATATGCGGCTGAGTAGTTTGTTGTGCTATGTTTACATGTGCTAAGGATGAATTGGAAGTCAGGGAGATGTATGTCCCAGTCTGTATAGTTTTTTATGAGTACTGTTGGGATCATTGTTTTTATTGAGTCTTTCTGTTGGGTTTGCTTGTGGGTGTCGGATAGGTGTGTTTTCTTGTATTATGCTAAATGTTTGGGCTATTTTTTGGACCAGTTTGTTAACAAACTCGATCCCATTGTCTGTAAACATTTTTTTTGAGGTGCCAAATCTTACAAAGATAAGATTATGGAAAGCGTTTTGGACGGTTGTTGCATTTTATTTTTTAATTGGTGCTATTTCTACCTATTTTGTAAATAAGTCAATAAATGCAATTGTGTATTTGTGTCCAGTTTTTGATATGGGGTAGGGGTCCATTACATCCATTGCTACTGTTGATCAGGATTCTTCAATTATTCTTTGGCCTATAAAGCCTGGTGTTTTTTATCAACTTTTATCTCTTGGCAAATTTTATATGTTGTTACATATTTTACGGTATCTGAGTAGATGCCTGGCCAATAGTAATTGTTAACTATTCTTTTGTACGTTTTTTTTCGATGCTCATGTGTCTTGCATGGGTGTCGTCGTGGTTTTCTTGTAATATGTTGGGGATTTGGTATTTTTGAATGACTAATTTTCATGGGTTTGTTTCTGGGATTAGGTCTGAGGAGAGGGGATTTGGTCCGTGGAAGTAAAGGTGTTCGTTGTTTATTTTCCATCAGGGGTATTTGTGTAGGTGATTCAGTATATTGTTGTGTTGTTTTGTATACCAGGGGTTAGGTGTATTGAGGCTTCTAGGGGGTCTGATGTGAGGCTTTGTGTAAGGATAATGGATTTGTCGTCTTTGTATGTGTGTATTTTCTTTTTGTAAGTTTTGTGTGTGTGGTTATTTATGTTTTTGGTCTAGGTCATTTAAACGTAATAGTGCGTTAGGGACATGGTGAGAGCTGCCTTTTCTATGTATGATTTCAAAGTTATATTCTAGGAGTTCTAGAGCCCATCTAGTTAGACGGCCGGTTGGGTTTTAATGTTAGCGTGTGCTACCATTAGGGTAGAATATATGTTATTATTAATTGCTCACATATGCTCATATTAGAATAGCATGTACGCTATCATCAAATAGTAAATTGATATTAGTTTATGCTTTTTATTAATTTTTTCTAGATCTGGTCATATCTGCTAAAATCTGCTCAGATATGATTAGATCTGTCCAGATCTGATCACATTTAATTAGGTGTGATCAGATTTAGCCCTATTTTAATTGTCACCAAATCTATATTTTTTCATGGGATAGTATATAAATATATGAAAATGATGAATGCAACAAAAAATAATACAGCATGTAGACAATTTAGCAAATGTTTGACTACAACTTATTTACCAGTATATTTCATACGTCTCTTTTTGAGTTCATTGTCGAATTACTTAATTGTTCATATACTGTAATCTTATTTCCATTTATCAGTTTTACATTATTTTATATTTTTAAATAGTATGTTTCTTAATATTGCATTTCCTGCAAAAAGTTTTTAATAAACGTGAATAAACAGGAACCTGTTCATCAACGTTTTGATCCGGAATCTTAAATATTTGGAATCTATTTTAAAAGGTTTGATTTATTTGTAGTAATTTTTATTCCTAAGCAAATTTATATTTAACAGGTTTGATTCTAACCTATTTTTATTCTGGAATCAAGCTTCGCGGTTCGTAAATTGATTCCAAGCGAAGAATTCATTTCATATACATTTAATTACATTTTATTCTTTGAGAGGAATTAACATGTTAAGTTCAAAATTGATTTCTTACGTGGAATTATGAATATTCTTCAATTTAAAATCTCTTCGATTCTTTAAGAATAATAGACAAATTGTTACATTTTTTATATACAACAATTTTTTATAATAGAAAATAGTACAAAAATAACTGCGATAAATGCGTGGACCAAAACATTATATAATAACATTTTTAATTAATTCAAATATTTAATAAATGTTTACAAAATAAAGAATACATTTTAATGAAAAAGATTATTTCTTAAAATGTTTATATTTATTTTTATTGTAAATAATTAATTAAACTTCATTGTTATTTTACGTGTAAAATGATAAATTAAAATCAAGTAAAGATATAAAGCAAAGAAAATATATGATTTAGATCACCAAAAAACTGATGATATTTCAAAAATAGCAGTCCTAAAGGATTGAAAGAGTCCGCAAATAGTTGCTACATCGAAAAGAAATTGTAACATAATAGACTTCTTGGACAGTTCGTTGATTGAGCAATCATTTAGCATGCCTATAGGAATCTTAACGTAGAACTAGATTGACATTTTAAAAATATTCAAGATCACGAGATAAGATAAAAAGAAAATCAAACAGATTCTTTTTAAAAACGTAGATATCTTCAAGTAAAAACAGAACTGATATGCAAAATCCAAATTTAGAGATAAACTATTTCAGTAGTAAAGATCAAACATTTGAAGAAACGATGGAAGTTACCTTAAACAAGCACAGCACCGTCCAACTATTGAGATCTCATGTGGTAACGTAACTAAAACACTGCCGATAATGAAGTTCAACTCTATTATTGATGCAGACAAAATCGACAACAAAGTAGTGTAATCACTTTTGGCCGAAATTAAAAAGCAATACAAAATAATTACAAAGTAACAAACAAAAAATAATAAGTAGTGTTCACCGAAGAAAATGTCTTCGAAGTATAAAACAACATAAGACAATGCACCTAACCTTAAAAGCAACAGGAGATTTAATATGTTGCTATCGAAATTACAAATGGTGATCTCGCTTCTTCAGTGCCTGAAAATCCACTACAGGATGAAAATGATGCTGAGTACAAAACATACACCCTCTGTTCAAGAACTTCCCGAACTTTGTTCAAATGAAAACATAGGCTTGTTATTTTGAGTATGTTTCAATTTTTTTCAATTCAAAATAGTCTCCCTCAGCTGCAATGTAACAGTTTACATCTTATAGCAGTTCATCAAAAAACTTTTTTAACTCAGTTGTTGGTATACTGTTTAGGATGTCGGTACAAGCCTTTTCAATTGCATTTACATCCGCGAAACGTTCACCTTTCATTGCCAAATGAAGTTTTGGGAACAAAAAATAATTACAGCCAGCCATATCAGGTGATGAATAAGATAAGAGTTATAGTATTATAGAGTTATAGTTATAGATAAGAGTATCCATAAGATGAATAGTTAACCGTTAAAATGTGATTTTTGGTAAAAAAATCGGTTACAATTATGGAACGATGAGATGGGGCATTATCGTGTGCAAGGTGCCACTTTGAATTTTTCTCGATATTCTAGTCGAATACGACGAATGCGATGAACCAATCGCTTCAAAACACCAAGATAATATTCACCAGTAACTGTTTGACTACTTAGCACGAAATCTTTGTGAATAATTCCTTTGGAATCGTAGAAACATATCAGCATTATCTTGACTTTTGACTTCTGTAAACGCAATTTTTTGGGATTTTCTTCTTCTGGTGATCTCCATTCAGC